>JAJOOS010008606.1:0-41668 GCA_029582725.1 Solanum chiquidenum
TTTTTTTTTCATTGTTGTTTTAAATCGAAGAAACTTCTTGAAAATTTTTATTCTTTTCAAATTATTTGTCTATTTTCCGAAGTTTTATTAATAAATATAACAATATTATTAGTAATTAAAAAGAAACATCAAGGAGATTACTGTAGAACGTGGTCTTCAAAAGGCCAAGAATAATTAATTGAAGATTCTTGTCTATAGCAAAACAAAAGGAAAAGAACAAAAAAACTGAATTAATTAATAAATGAATAATTGTTAGCATATTGCTTCATCTATCCCTACACTTAAGAGTGAAGTTAAGAGAGATGGGAAAAAACGTTAATACTTTTATGTTATTTGTTTGAATATTTTTTAATTGTTATTTAATGAAATGTATTGTTATAGAGATTTTATAATATAACATAACATAAAAAATCAGTTAAGTTTGATCGTTATGATAAAAGTTTGCATGTATAGGTAATATCATGTTCGAAAATAAAAAATAACATAAATCTTAGGTTTTTATTTGAAATGAAAAAGGATCATAATATCGAATTAAATTAATATAATACATAAAATGGAAATTAATTAAGAGAAAACGATTCATTTAAGAATGAAATTTGAATTCTAAAGAACTTTTTACTTTTTTCACTCTAAATTATTCGCAGTACAAATTAAAAAGAGAGGTATAAATAAAACTTATAAAAAACTATATGAGATTTTAATTACTTAAGTTTGGTAATGAAAATTTTGCACTTTTCTTCGGAGTTGAACGGGAAAGAAAACATATTTCACCATAAAATTTTGGAATTCAATTTTCTCCTGAATTTCAGGAATTTGCAAAAAACAACATAAAAGTATTTTTTCACTCTAAATTATTCAAAAACAAAAATAATCAAAACAACCTCAATTTGTATCGTTAACTAAACACAAATCTTCAAATGTAATTTTTCACTTTTAAAAATAAAAATTATTTTTACAATAAAGCATGGACCAACGTCCACTTATGGATTATAATAGTACGAAAAAGACATCATCATTCAAAGAAACATAACTTTTTCGAAGTGATTTCATGATCAAAGCGTGTATAAAAAGGAGGAAAAAAAACTCATACAGAAAAGGAGTTGAGATTTGTCAAAAAGTACAAAAAGAAAAAAGAACATTAATTAAATGAATTCAAATGAAGATGGGAGCCTTAGTTGAACACATAATTTTTTAAGTAAATAAATGTGTACTAATTTTTATAATAATTTGAACTTTAAGAATTAAACGTGACAAAAAAACATTAAAAGTGGGAGATGGCATTAATTTTACACCATATATATTTAATTGATTAAACAATTTGATAAATCTCTTTGTAGACTTTTTAAACAATAAGATTGTAAAATTAGAGTATTAATCCCTATTAAAAAATTATTATTTTTTCATTAAAAATGTTCAGTAGTTTATGTTCATAGATTTGATTGAATCGATAAGAAAAGTAAAAAGTATATTAATGTTTTTCACTGTGCATTTTTTCAGTCATGAGTTTGGTTCGCAATAAAAAAAAGCTTTTGTTTCTAATAGCAATACCTGAGGTTCACCAATCCAACGAAGAGGATTTGAAGATAAGTCAACTTCTTGTTCATGTGAACCTTTGTGCCACCAATCACTTAGCAATAAATTGAATTCTCCATCATAATGGAATGGTTCATTTTCACCTTGTGCAACATCCACTATGAGTGAACCATATAGCCCTGCTGATCTTTGCATACCATAGTGTCCATGATAGAAATATGTCCCGGCCTGTTTTAGATATTTGTTATAATTAATTATTCGTTGGACGTTCCATCAGATCAATTTACTAAAAAGTTGGATACTGAATTCCTTCAAGTCATGATGACAATTAAGAACGATGTAAACTCCACTTTATTAAAATACGCCGCTTCTGTCGAAATTTATTGAGTAATATCATGTTGTATGTTTTTTCTATATAAGATCATATCTAATATTGTCACTAATAGGTTAACTATAATCCTTTTCACTTTATTTATTTATTTTGGTTTCTCACCCGGTGTCCAGAGCCCACATTGGAGCTCCGACTGTCCATTCGGGGGTGGCGCTCCCAACATGATTTTCTCCATACCCAGGGCTCGAACCCGAGACATTTGGTTAAGCGTGAAACACTTCTACCAGTGCACCACAACCAACATTGGTCCTTTTCACTTTATTAAAATATTCTACTTCTATCAAAGAATATAGAACAATATCATATGGTATGTTTTTTCTATATAAGATCATATTCAATATTATCACTAATAGGTTAACTCTTTTCCTTTTCATATAATTTCACCAAGATTTGAGGTTTTTTTTATTTGCTAAAATTATTAATTGTTCTAACTTACTTTAATAAATAACATGTAACAATACTAAGGCATCTATCAGAAAGGAAGGGCTAAGCACTAACAATAATAAGGTGAAATACCAATTTTATGTGCTTTTTTTTTGTCCATCCAAAAAAGTAACATACTTTTATATTCAGTAACAATTTATTTTTAAAATACTCATTTTATTTTTAATAAAATTATTTATATTCACACAAACATTTAAAACTTATTTAGATCAAAAAATATTTTTAAAATATCATTTTTAAAATTTTGTATCAAATCAAGCAACAGTAAATAAAGGAAGGTATATTTCTTAGTGGGTCCATTCTAATTGAAAATGGTTGAGTAGAAAAATGATGTCTAAAGATTTGCTAGATCATCAATGTCTAGCAATTATTAAAAGTATATAAATAAGTTAAACAAATTGGACAAATTATAAACAGGTGAAAATAGCTAGGATAATATTATTTTTTTCCAGCAAATGTTATATTCAATTATGCCCACCGATTTAAGTAACTTATAGTTTGAACTAATTAATCTTTTTTTCTCGTCTTTTAAATTTTGATTGATTACTATAAGACAATATTTTCCCACTCAGATCAAATCTGTCAATTTCTACATTTTCTAATGCAAGTTGGCAGAAATTTGCTTAAAATAATAAAAAAGGTACCATTTGAAAATAAGTACTCTAGTTACTAGTTAGTTAATAAACTTTTAAGATATTTGACTCAACCTATTGCGGTAGAGTGGTAAATATTTTTTCATTTTTAATTAGAAGTCTCAGGTTCGAAATTTCTAATACAGAGTCGCCTTTGTTAGAGAGACTTTAATTGAGGAGGTAAAACACTCCAAAACTCGAATCTCAAACCTCATTAAGGAAGGAATAGTCTCATCCATTGCATTTTGCAAATTAACTAAATAAATCACAAAAGAGTAAAAGGAAAGAATGTACCTTATCAACTTTAAACCTATAGACAAATGTCTCTCCAGCATTAATGGCACACTGAGATATTGCTGCAGTTCCATCAGCCCATGGTGTTCCAAACTATAATTTATTTTTAAAAAAAAAAATAAGAAGAAGAAAAGAATGAAAGTGAAATAAAAGCCATACTCATAGCCCATAGGAAGAAGGGAAAGAATAAAGATCATAAAGTACATTATTTAGCATAATTCCATAAGTCGAGTAATTTTCATAACCTTATTTCTATCTTGTGAAGACACATAGACTATTTTCAATAGATTCTAAATTCAAGCAAAACACATCAAAAATCAAATATACTAGCTAGTGACAACTTTCAACTTATTAGTTTCATAATTTAGCATATATAGATAGTACTCCTATAAGATATATTTACTCAATTGATTCACTTATAAATGACTTATCGATTGATATAGCAAGTTAATCAATTCAGTACGTATACTGTCAGTGTATATAAGAGGTCAATCGGGGCATGGGAGACGAGAGGGAGATCACTAACCTGTCGGATCCCATGCCAATGAATGACAACACCTTCAGTATGAAGTTTATTAGTAAGTTCAACAACAATTATGTCCCCAGCTCGCCCCCTAATTGTTGGACCAGGAAATGCACCATTTATTCCCATCACAACACTTTCCTCACCATCTGTTGACCAATGAATATACCCAACTTCCCATTTAAAATGCCTTGTTTTTGCTAATGAATGTCCAACCAACATAAATGACACCAACAATAATAACAATAATCTTGAGGAAGACATATTGATTTGTATAATTAAAAAGAAAGAGAAGTTTTTTGTATATACAAAGCTCACACTAATGGAGCTTTGTATAGTTAGTTTGTGAATAATGTTGTAAATTGGAACATATATATATATAAAATAAATATTGGTAACTAGATACACTATTTTAGTCTAAATGGGTGGGTGTGTTGAGAGGATTATATCTTTGTATGGGGGCGGCGAATGTAGGATAGGTAGAACATGTTTGTGCACCACTAAAAAAAAGAGAGAAAAACATGTATTAAGCGAGGGGGACAGGTAAATAACTCAACATTCAACAAAGTGAATCATATAATGTGCACCTGTTAATTTCGAAAAAAATTATGTTTATATATTTTGAGAAACAGATATATATTTAATTGTACACCCTTGTAAATAGAAGTGCACCTTGGGGCATTGATTGAAAAAGTTATGCATACTAGATTCGAACTTGCAATGAAGATGTATATTAATCACACCCTTGGGCCTTGACCATAACGCTATCAAAATCAATTATTAATCACACCCGTCCAATAATAGTTGTTCACTATATTATTTCAGGATGTCCAATAATATTTGTCCATTTTATGAAATCAATAGATAATTTTACACTTAATTTCTAATTTACTCTTATCATTAATTATAGTCATTTTCCTATTATATTTTTCAAGACAATGTATTTATTATATTTAAAGGGTAATATAGTAAAATGATCCTTTTATTTATAGTTTCTTAAAAAGTGTGCAAAGTCAATAATTGGCAAGTATTGTTGGACAGAGAAAGTATTAGTTTAATTTATTACTCATATTTGACTTATATATTTATATTTTTATTATTGCTCACACCATTATGATCAATTGGTTATGATATTATCCATCAATCATCATTGAAAGTTTTACTAATGTCTATGTTAAGATTATAATGCCCCCGCGATCTTCGAACATCAGGTTCCCCTCTGATTGTTACACAAGACAATAATTATACACTTCAATAAATGATTTTACCATCACTTTTAATATATTCTCTTTTACATGATTATCCTATGAAAAGAATTAAGACGACATATAAAAGATTAGTGTTGAATACATAATTAAGTGATAATAAAAAATTATGCTTTCTAGTAGCTCAAGTTTTTATAGTGATGGTCACACAATTTTACATGATAGTTAAGCAAGGACCTTGTTGCAAGGTCATATTATTATTATTATTATTATTATTATTATTATTATTATTATTATTATTATTATTATTATCATTATTATCTATTTATTATGTATTTTGAAAAATATAATTACATTTTTGAAAAGGAGAAATTAAGCAAACATTTTTAAATTTTTTCCTGGCAGACTTTTTTTTTTTTTTTTTTTGTCTTTTAGGTTTCTGTTGGGGATGGGAGAAATATTATTTGATTGTTTTCTATAAAATGATGTTAAAAAATGCTATAATATATATTACAATATTTTGGCATTATTTCCTGAATATCAAAGAGTAAATAAAACTCTATCTCCTAAATACTAATAAATCCAATGTGTAATCCCTCCTCTTGTCCCCTTAAAAAGGGAAATTATAATTAATAATTCCTAAGCTTAAGAAAATTTTAATTCTGCCCATTGCGTTTATTAAAATTTAGTTAATTTATATAGTAAAATTTATTATATTCTATCTCTTACCTAAGTTTTGTCAGTGTCTTACTGGTATAAAGGGTATATTACTAAGTTAATGATACATAACAAAAAAATCACAATAAAATACTTTGAATATAACAGGTGTGCTTTTAAATTACCAACAAATTTGGAATATAGCATATATAATTGGTATATATTTTATATAATAATTCTTTTACATTACATATTTACAAGAAATTCTAATTATATAATTGGTATAATAACAATGATATAATTCTTTAAAAATGAAGAATTTTACTTCGATGCATATATATTATTTCGATGATTTGGATTGAAATCAACGAAAGAAAATGAAAAAAAAAGAATCGTATAATGAAAATAAAGAGAAAAAAAGAATGAAATTATAAGTATGATGGAGATCTTCAATTATAAAATTAATGTCTTTAATTGTGGACCAATGCTTATTTTCTTAAAACTTTGAAATATGCTATATTTATAAATAAATATGTTATTTCAAGAATAAACAAAAGTAATGATAATAATCATCTTTAATAAAAGTCCTCTACCCTGTAAAATCATCATTCTTCTTTTATCTCTTTTCTTTTCTTTTCTTTTTTTCCTTCTTTTTTCCCTTAATAATTATGGCTATCACGCAAGCTTCAATGTAACGTAGAAAAATAAATTATAAATACATTACACATTAATTATAAAATAAACTTTAACTTACACCAACATATACATGAACCATAAACAGGGCGTATGAAGGTGGGGTCACTGGGTTCACGTGAATTCATGCCTTCCTCCCAAAAGTGTTATATTTTTCAATAAATATTTAAATATAGATGTGTGAACCCATATTTAAAAGATCACATAATGCAGTGATGATTGTGTGCACATCTCTAAGCAAGGTTAGAAATTTAAATCTTAGGAAAAATCTTTTTGGCCAGAATTTGGCCAGAATGATATTTTATCTATGTTATTTTACTTTTTAAAATATTTTTACCCTTTTAACTTTAATACCTTTTAACTAAAAAATTAAAAAAAAATGTCAGTTTATTTTAAAATTAAAAAAAACATTATAGTTTTTTAAATTTTCTGGCCATTTAGCACTTCCCTAAATCTTATATCTATCTAATTTTATTTTTCTTTTCGTATTAATATGTCACCCATCATCTCCAAATCATAGATATGCCTCCAACCATAGACATCTTTTTTGGAGTAAAGAACAAATAATTCAGTATTCCCTCTTATTATTTTCTATTTTCAGAAAAAGAAAAATCACATAATTAATTAAAAAATATATAATAAAAAGTGTTAGAATCAATCATACCACTTGATTACTGAGAAAATTCCAGCTCACATGCACTATGGTAATAGAGTATATAGTCAAAAGAAAAGCAACAAAAATAAAAAAGGTGACAAGAGGGAAACTTCATTCAAATCTGTATAAACCAAATGAAATATCTTTGATTTATTTTCTCATTTTCATATATATATATATATATATATATATATATATACACATATATATATATCAAAAGAAAAGAGAGAAGACTTCTGCAATCATCTTTTTTTTTATTTCACTCACTCTATTTCAATTCATAGATAGATTCTTGACATATTATCACAAGCAATTTATTTTTTTTAATAAAAAATAACTTTTTGAAATAATATGTAACTATTAATTAATAATCATCCAAGAAATTAACCCTATTTTTTTATGCATTAGTCAAACTAGACTTAGAATTTTAATAAGTAGAAATACTTTGATAATGTGATTTTAAATTTAAAATATGTATAATGTATTAAAATGCTCTTGAAATTTGTGATCTCAAAATATCTTTCGTGAATATTAAAACTAGAGAGTTATTAAATATAAAAAGTATTATTTTTTAGAAAAACTAATTAAGAAGATGCATTAATTGATATAATATGAACAGTAAACAATAAAGGCATAATAGATAAATGCGTTTTTTTAAAAAAAAAATTGGACTCCACTAATATTTGTATTATTCAATATTGGATGTATACTAGTATACAATTAAAGTTGTACTATAAAGTTAAATAAGTAGACACATGTATCATACATGACATAGTACACGTAGAATGCAAATTGCTACGTATATGTGCCTATTTTTTCTCAGTATTATAGAGGTTTAAGTGTCTAGTTATTGCACACTCAAAATTAGAAGATATAAATTCAGTTAATATCAAATTAAAAAAAAATACATTTATGAATTATGCCAACAATAAAATAACATACACTGAGATGCAACATACAAGCGTTTATTTATCATGGACACCCCAAATTATTTTAGTATACGATGTAGACACGTAATTTTTGACCGAATCTAAAATTTTACATCATTTTTAGAGCTTAAATATTTTTATAACTCTAAATTAAATATTTTGACTTTTATCTTACTTTATTAAGTTTGCTTTGGAAAACAACAAAAATAGAATCACTTTTTAAGATAAGTTTTATTTTTAATTGTTTAAAAAAAATGAAAGTTACAAAAATATATATACTTTCTTTTAATTTAGATTTTTTTAATTAGCCATTTAGTATTTTTTTTTAATTAATTCAAAACAATTAATATTTTTATTATTATAATATTATATATATTTAATTTATAAAAAATACCAGCTATCCTCACCCCCACGACACCTACCCTGACCCCACTTACCTTCCATATCCCACAACTCCCTCACACTCACCCCTATACTACGCCCCCACTCCCACAGACACCCACAAAAATAATAATCTGCATACTACAAAAACACACAACACACCCACATGAGAAAAAAAATAAATCAGCAAATACCAAAAAAGCAACACATACACGCAACCTTTTGGAAAAAAAAGAAAACACAATATACAATTACATACTCAAATACTAACGCAGCAACAACCAAACATTCTAATTTCCTTCCAACTACTACAACACACGAAACAAAAATACAACACACATTCACACACACACACAAAAAAATTGTGAGCGTTCTAATCGAGATTCGATCAAGATTTTGCGGTTCTTATTTGTTCATTTAAGGTTCAAATTTACCTTATCTCTTTAATTTATTGCTGGAATTTGACGTAATTATGAGATAAGTTTTTATTATTATATAGTTTGTTTTATTCATAAATTTGATTGAAATGATTAATTTGTAAGTTGTTAAATCTCTATTTAATGAATGAAGGTAGCTTTAATCGATGATTATTTTTTATTTATTTATTTTTACTTCCTCCGTTTCGAAAAGAATGACCTCATGGCCTTCGTGCACCGAATGCCCTATGATTCAAACCCTAGAAAGAAGCCTTAGACGATGACTTAGGATTGAGTATGGTCGAATTAGGGTTTGCATGATGTGCGTGATGAGTAAATCTATTGTAGGAGATGGTGGTGATTATAGGATTGTGTGATGTATGTTTTTTTTTAATTGCAATTTATTCATCTTCCATAAAAAAAAAAGTACAAGTTGATCTGTAGGAGGTTACAATCAGTGAATTACTCCTCCCTAGCATGAAGGATACCAAGATAAATAAATACAAAAGACAGTTTAGACAATGGCTTTCTAAGTACAGAGCCTGTGTGCAAAAAGTTATAATTGGCTAAACATCCCAAGGTCCATCATGGAGGTTCCTAGATTAAATCTTGCTTCTTCTTTTGCCTGGTTCTGAAACTAGTCATTCCCCATCTGTCCATGTTCATGAGTCCCTTCACTTTAGCAGGGAGTTCTTCAAAATATTCGTAGAGTATGTTGCCAGGGATCGAAAAGCCTGTGGAGGCTAGTGCATCAGCAGCTTGATTCGCCTCCCTGTAATAGTGATTTAAGATGAAACCCGTAGTTACCATGTGATCTTTTAGCTCATTTACTTCTTCCAGTATTCTCCAAGGGGTGACACTCGAGTCGTTCACACAATCCACCAGCAACCTAGAATCACTCGCTGCTAAAATGAATTCATGCTCATTACTTATGCACCATTGAACTCCATACATCAAGGCTTTTGCCTCTACCCAGTTGCTAGTTCCTTGGCAAAGGTTCAAAGAGTAGGCAAAAACTAGTGAGCTTGAGTGATCTCTAATCACTCCCCCACCTCCACAATATCCATCCTTGCAGCTACCATCCGAGTTAATTTTCACAAAGCTGATGGATGACTTCAACCACTTCACTTGAATGATGCTTGTGGCGTTGATCTTGCTTTTCATCAGACAGACAATGGAATCCCAATTTGGATCTACATTAATCAACTTGAACTGATTTTTTAGAAGCCCAGTAAGAGTGCTAGAAATATTGTTGATTGTTTTCCTTGTGTTGTAGAACTCTTTACCATATTTAGCATCGCATCTAGTCTTCCAGAGTCCCCATATAGTTATGGCTGGTAGGCATTTCATGATCATATGAAGGACTGGATTTTTAGTTTTCCATGTCCACTAATATTTGATCAAGAGTCTAAAAGGGACGTTAACGCATGGAATGCCCACAGGACCACATAAGGTTGACCAAATCCTTTTAGCAAAATCTCCAGAGCAACTGAAGTGCTCAATGTCCTCTTCTTGAGGTAGTCTACAACAGCAGCATCTCGAGGCAATAGATATTCCCATTTTTGAGAGTCTAGAGTTCGTAGGGATTTTATCTCTTTGAACTTTCCATAACATGAAGTTCATCTTGAGGGGGACTTTTTTATGCCAAGTTATATCATCCAACCAGTTCCCAGGCTTTTTCTGCCTCAGCATCTGCCAGGCTGAAGATACTGTGAATTTTCCATTTTGTTCCGAAATTCATATAGGTCTGTTATCTAGTGCCAGATTCAAGTTTATCTGCATATCATGAATGTGATATATCACTATGGAAGGTAGGAAGATGTACCACCCCCTCCAATGCCACTGGCCATTGATGTAAAGCTCTGATAGTTTTGTTCTCTTGGCTTTCTGTCATCAGGGAAATATTGCTAAAGAGCTCCAAATCCTGTCCAGTTGTCTTGCCAAATTGATACATTTCCTCTACCTATCTTCTAGAGAATGTGTTGATCCATAGTACTTTTGATTTTTCACATGGCATTCCAGGAGTGAGAATTTCCTGAGTACCATCTCTTAATAACTGGGTGGATTCTTAAGCAATATTTGGCCATCAGAAACTCACTCCACAGTGAATTTTTAGTCCTTAGTGACCACCAATGTTTCACAGTGAAAGCCTTGCAGATATCTTGAAGTCTTCTAAAGGACGCACCACCTTCATCCCAAGGATAGCACATGGATTCCCAAGATGCCCAGTGTATTTTTGTTTTCTCTCAAGTTCCACCCTATAAGAATTTGTTAAACATTTTTTCCATTTGATTGAGAACCCCAATAGGTGGATATATTGCTGCAAATGAGTGAACTGGAAGTGACATTAGGACATGTTTAATAAGAACAACTCTTTCTCCTATTGAGAGGAACTTGTTTTGCCAGCCCCCAATTTTGTGAAGAATTTTGCTCATCATCTCTGAGAACAAAGAATATTTTTTCCTTCCTTCGTACAAATGGCAACGCAGGTATTTGATTGGTAGACTTCTGTAAGTCATTCCAGTTATTTCCTGAATTCTTTGTCTTGCTTGCTCATTTTCTTTGTTGGATAGTGAGACATTAGACTTTGATTTGTTGATCTTCTGTCCAGATACTCTTTCATAATTGTTGAGTGTCTCCATTAGCAGATCCAGAGATCTCCTGCAACCACTGGAAATAAAATGACATCATCAGCAAAGGCTAAGTGGTTAATCCTAGGCCCCTTTTTGTTCATGCTAAAGCTTGAGAAATCAGTATTGTTGTTCAATTTGTTGAGTTTTATGGAGAGATATTCAGCACGAATCACAAACAAAGATGTAGAAATAGAATCTCTCTGCCTTAAGCCCCTCTTGATTTGAAAAAAGTCATATCTATTGCCATTAACAATTAGAGAGTACCAATTACTAGAGATGTGCCTAAAGACCATGTCAATCCATATTTCACAAAAGCCCATTCTTTTCATAAGGATACAAAGAAAAGGCCAAGAAACTCTATCAAAAGAGAAAAGGCCAAGAAACTCTATCAAAAGCTTTAGTCATGTCAAGATTAAGCACAACATTTCCTTCCATATTTAGAGAGTCTAGGTCCTGGATGATCTCTTGAGAAATTAGAATGTTTTCAGTAATAGATCTACCTTTAATGAAACCACTTTGGTTCTTACTGATCAGGGAATCTTGCTGAGTCTAGAGTTAAGCACTTTAGAGAGGATTTTACTGATTACATTGCAAAGACTAATAGGTCTCATGTCAGAAAAATGTTGAGGGTGATCAACTTTAAGGATCATGACAATATTAGTATGGGTAAGCCATTTAGGGAGATTAGCACCACAAAAGAAAAATTGTAAAGCCTTAGTAACCTCGGGGGCAACCACTCCCCAACAGGTTTGAAAAAACTTAGATGTGAATCCATCAGGCCCAGGGGCACTGTCAGGATCCATGGTCATGAGGTTATTTCTGATCTCCTCTCCCGTTGGAAGCTCAATTAGGTTTCTGTTGGTCTCATTGGTGATAGTTGTGTTGATACACTCCAGGTCTTGGAAGTCATTATACTCAGGAATCTGGCTGAATATTCCTTTAAAGTATTTAACCCCTGCCTCTGCAACCTTTTCATTACATTCCACCCATTTATGGTCTTCATCCATGATCTTGTTAATTTTAATTCTCCTTCTTTTGTCGGTGATGGTTTTATGGAAGTATAAAGTGTTGGAGTCTCCGTCCACTAGCCACCTCACTCTAGATTTCTTCCTTAGGATGTTGGCTTGAGTTTTCAAGTAGAACACATACTCAGCCTTTCCCTTATTGAGACTTGCTCTTATGGATGGAGAGTTGTTGTTCTGGAGAGCAAGTTCAAGATTGTTGATCTCTTGCTCCAACCTCGTAGAGACTTCGAAAATGTCTCCATAGGTGTCTCTGGACCAAGTACTTAAAAGGCTGGCAGTTCGTTTAAGCTTTTGGTGTAGTATCTACATTAGGTTACCTTGGCATTCAAAGCTCCATATCTTTCCCATGACTTCCAAAAATTGAGGGTGGTTTGTCCAAGCATTAAGGAACTTGAAATATTTGGTAAACACCTCTTATGTATTAGTGAACTGGATTAGGAGAGGGGCATGGTCGGAACCTGATATAGCCAGATGAGTGATAGTGGTTCTATTGAATAAATCAAACCATTCAGAGTTGTACAACATTCTGTCAAGTCTCTTCCATATTGTGTCTGAAGCACCTCTGTTGTTGCACCAGGTGTAAATATTTCCTGCAAAACCTGTATCTTGAACCCCCGTGTCTTTTATGAAATTAGGGAAGTCAAAGCTCTTCTCCAACCTATAAGGAGTTCCACCGAGCTTTTCCTCCACTTTGGCAATAACATTGAAGTCCCCCATTATACTTCATGGGCCTTGTATGTTGTTAGAGACAGATACCAGATCTTTCCAAAGAGTTCTTCTCAGGAATGACCTGCATTTAGCATAAACTAGAGTCAATTGAAACTTAGCTCCTGAGTTAACATGATTAGCATAACAGGTGACATGTTGAGTGGTGTCATGAAGGATATTAATATTGAAATCTTTTGTCCAGAAAAACCAAATTTTATTATTGACATTAGCATAGGAGCCTTGCATGTCTAGCATTCTCATATAATGAGTAATCTAATCGGCATTGACAAAGGGTTCTTAGAGGCTAATGAGGGAGATGTTATTTTGTTTTTTGATTATTTTGAGCCTATGGAATGTGGTTAGAGTTCTGACACTCCTAATATTCCAAGATATTGTGTTAATCATTGGGAACTATTAAGAGTGAAGCTATGCATATGCATTTGTTCTTTGTTAACTAAATCCACCATGTAACAGTCCTTATCAATTAAGGTTGTTCCTTTGGTGATTAGTTTAATAGGGACAGTAACAAGATTAGAGTCAATTGAACTGCTAGTATTTGAGATAGAAAGTTCTCCCTGAGCTTCTCCAATGAGATCTTTGGGGTCTTTCTCCATCTGATGGTATTGAATGTCATGGAAGTGGTCCTCTTCCATTTCTTCCTCTGAAGCTGATTGATAGTGGTTATAGTCATCCTCCATTTTGCTAGCTGTTTCTGGCTCATTTGTTTCCTTTAGATATTTGTTTTTCTCTTTACCTCGGTCGATTAGGTCTAGGGATTTCTCCACCTCTTTGTCGATCATGTTAGTAGTCTGAAGGGGATCTTTGTCCTTAGTTTGGGCCTTCTCTTCTTTGTAACCATAATTTTTGTTGGCTTTATGAATCTCTATTTGTTGACTAGTATCTTTGTTCCCTTCTTCCTGATTTCCTTTCTTGCTTCTTGTTCTCATTTCATATTGTTGGTTGTTGGTTTCAGTAGCTTTCTTTTGCACTCTAGCTTTTCTTAAAGAAGGATTTTCGTATGTCATCTTTGGTGTGGCACTGAATTTCCTCTTTCCTCTAGGTGTTTCAGTCTTGTTTATTTCTTGAGCTTTAAAGGTGATACCAAAATCTTAGGTTGTTCCGAGTGCTGTCCAGAACCTTATCTTCCTTCACATTCTTGGGAGGTCAACTTGGTTGCTAGATTCTAAACCAATCTGTCCCCTCTGATTATTTTTGCCCGACGTCTGTTTCTTTCCTTTTCCTTTAGTCATTGTTGTCCACCCTTCATCATTCTCTGTATGACACTTTGTTCCCCTATCTTCATTTTTTTTCATGGTTGCAGATGTTCCTCCTTTGTCAAATTGTACAAGAGGCTCATTAGTTTCCTGTAGATTCTCCTTTGTCTTTTGTTGGGATTTTAGTATATTCACATTCTCTCTTTTTTCACCATTGTTGTTACCTCTAAGCTCAGGGTGAAGGAATATGCGATTGTTGTCATTGTGACCTTGGGCCTTGCAGTAGCTGCAGTACTCTGTGACGTTTTCATATTCCACCCTTTGTTTGATAGACTCCAGCTCTCCATTCTCATTTTTTTTATCACAATTTGGATTTCAACAATTTGAGCCTTTGTGATATCAATTTCCATCTTAATTTTTGCTATGGTTGGTCTAGTTTTGGAGAGAGTAGCTTTATTCGAGATAATTGGGACCCCAATCGGAGCAACAATTCTACAGAGTGCATCCCATTCGAAGAAGTGCCATCTCAGGTCTGGTAGGTTAATCCAGACGGGAGCTAAAGTAGTTTCATCCTCCGAAACAAAATCAGATGTCCATTTCAATAATTTCATTTAGAGATTACAGAGGGTGAGAAAATTTCTCCCATATATACTTCTATGGTCCTCATCTAAGTCGAAATCCAAGAAAACATGATGCAAGTTGTATGCTCCTATCTTAACTGAGCCTTTTAATTGAATATTTTTCTTGAAATCATCTCTTATTTTCTCAAATTGATGGTCAAATCCTTGAAAACTTACCTATAAGGGTGAGCTTGCAGGTTTCAGCCAACATATCATTTTCCTCCTTCGAGAAAGTTACAATTGGTTTTCATTCTTTCAATTCAAAGGTTCTATGAGGAAGACGAATCTTCCTTCTTGATCCACTGCCTCCATAGCCTCCCAGAGCTGCTGCAAAGTTGATCGAATCAGATTTGCCGTTTTGGGTACTTAGAGCAGAAGATATGTTGAGGTTGGTCAGAGGGGGAAATTTGTTTGTCGGAAATTTAGGGGGTTAAGGGGGGTTCGAAACATGTTTCATGAGTTCTTCTGAGTTCCCATGTGGAGCTCCGATAATCTGTTTGTCGGAAATTTAGGGGGTTAAGGGGGGTTCGAAACATGTTTCCTGAGTTCTTCTGAGTTCCCATGTGGAGCTCCGAAGATCGGAGCTCCAGATTCCGACTGTTAGTGGTCGTGATTGTTACCATTAGACTGCCGTTTGATAAAAAGTGGAGAGAGAGAGTCTTTTAGGGAAAAAATAACAAAAATGTTATAAAATTTGTGATGCATGTTGTTCTTGCTTCATTATGATACTTGCATGTATATGAATATTGCATTATTGATCACATTTGTTGAATATGAGATAGAGGAATGAGGGATGCCATGAATCATGACTTAATTGAATGATCTTGAGAATATACTTGTGATTGTGATTGAGGTGTGATGAATGGATCGGTTGCCACGTTCCGACATAACTAACTTGGATCGGTTGCCACGTTCTGGCATAACTAACTTGGATCAGTTGCCACGTTTTGGCATAATTATGGGATCAGTTGCCACATTTTGGTATAAACCTTGGATGGGATACCGTATTCCAGTATGCTAACTGTTTGGATTTGGGTTCCATGAGAGGACCAATGATTTGCATAAATGTATATTGTTGAGCATGTGATATTTAGTATTGTATATGTTCGGTATTTTGCATGATCTTAATGTTGTATTGACTTATATTATGTTGCACTTAGAGGGTATATGGTTGTATTGGCTTATATTTGATTGTTTTATTTGTTAAGAGAACTTGTTGGGTATAGTGGAAGGATAAAGTGTTCAAGGAGCGAGAGAGGATAGTAAAAGTTGTTTGTGTGTCGTAATGGCGGAAAGTAGAGGTAGCGTATGCGATGAAATATACATAGGTGAACTTCTCTTTGGGAAAAGAGTTTGGGTTTAGTGATAAGAAAGTTTGACGTAGTGTACTATGTGACCATGGTTGAGTAACGTGATGAGGAAGTAAGGGTACAAAGTGAGTGGTTAGTTGGAATGCTGGTAGGTGTAATTGGGGATTTGATAATGTGTCAGAACGAATAGGCTATGATCAAGTACCTGGTAGGTAGGTTGATTGAGAAGGATGTTAGTAGTCGGAGTACTAGAGGTATTTCAAGAGAGAATGAAGGTGGAAAAGCGATTGGTTTATTGTATAATTGTACTAATTGTTTCCTTATATTATGCAGTGGGCGTCGGGTTGACCGATGATGCCTACCAGTATATGTGTTTGTACTGATACTACTCTTGCTATGTCTTTGACATAGTCTGGATGCAGGTTGGTAATGTTTCATTAGGTGAAGACGAAGAAATTTTCCAACAGCTTCTATTCTTCCTTTCGCATGGTGGGAGTTGTGTCTTTTATTTATCTTGTCCAGTTGTACTCTTAGTAGCTCTTGTACCTGTTTAGACTAGATTCTTGAGGGTGTTAATTACTTTACAAGTCTTAACTAGTATTTATTTAAAGAGGTTTTCATTTATAAAGATTTATGTTTTCCATTTATATCCGTATTTTGTTAATTTTCCGCATGTTTAAACTTTCTGGGTATGAGGGTTCTCCTACCTAAGTGTTACAGTGGGTGCCCGCATATCCCGACGGGTTGGGTCGTGACAAATTGGTATCAAAGCCCAGGTTACCAGTCTCCCAGTACAAGAGAAAAATGTGGAATAGACTCATGCGGATTGGTGTGTTGACGTCCACATCTAATCTGCAAGAGGCTAGGAAGCATTCTAGGAAGTTGTTTCACCTTCTTCTTCATTTTCATGTGAGCGTCACTTGTGGTATGAGTTGACTCCAATTGGTATCTCTCGATTCCAATTGGTATCTCAACGAAGTGAACTAGACGTCGTTAATACGACTGAAGGGACACTAACAAGTTAGTTGGAACTGGGAAGGTTCCAATTGGTATCTAGCCTTAGGGGCTGAAAAAGGCATGGATGACCAGTAATGGTCATCTATGGAACGAACTAACTAATAAATTGAATTTTTCGGTGCGTCGTGTCTTGGAATCTGTGAATGTGTGCTTCTTGTTGATTGAATTAACAGTGAATGCAAAGTTGAACTTGTTGAATGTGATGATGCGATTACGTGTACTATAAATGTGTGTATGAACCTTATTATGTGCAATGTGTTGGCCAATTGGTTTAAATTATGCAAGTTGTAAATGTCTAGGTGTATCCTGTGGATGTGTGGGTGTAACATTGAATTAATGAGAACTAGTAGGATGCCGTGTCGTTAAGATTGATTCGGATTAGTTAATGATTTTCCTAGCTTGGAGATTTATCTTAGATTATTTGGTTAAGATGGAAACGGAAGATTTTAGAAAAAAAAAATGAAAAGAACCCAGAATTTTTTAGCCTGGGCTCTGGTCCTATTTGAGCCGCTGGGGCGGGATTATTCCCTCCATAGTGACACCGCTAGAGCAGGACAGAGCGAGGAAGAACCTCACCCCGCCTCCCCTGCTTTCCCTAACTTCAAATGCCAACCCCAATGGGATCCGAACAAATCCCTGCAATCCTATTAGTGTTCAGCAATTAAGAGAATAAATATAAAACTTAGAAATGAACCATTTTCTACAGAAAAACAGGAAATCAAACATCCGTGTGCTACAAAAACTTAGAGAGTCGAAAGATAAAAACAAGGTTGTCTAAAATTTACAAGCCAAAGGGATGAGAAACAACAAACCAAATCAAGAACCCTAAGACTGAGAAGTGTCGGTATCAGAGGCGTGGTCCTCTGGGGGCTTCTCGCCAGCCCAAGCCTCATTCAGCATAGGGAACTCCCTGTAGTCCTGAGGATCGAGTCGGGGAATCTCCCTGTCGAGGGTAACACAAGAAAAAATGGCCTTAATAGTCTTCCACATCCGGGCCATCAGACGGTCCCTCTCCAGATCCTTCCTCCTCTCCCGACGCAGCTAGCGACGTAGCATCTAAACCTCTAGGGTAGTGCTGGGTGGGACCAGAGTGAAATTGGCATAGGCGCTCCCCATCCTCTTCTGGACAGCCTCCAGATCCTCTTAGACCCGTGCACCTGAGAGTGGGTCCTCATCGTCCGAATCCACCGCCGCCTTACTGCTGCTAGCCATGCCCGTCCTCCTTCTCTTGCTCCTAGAAATAGAACCATGTCTGACCAAAATAGGATGAAAGGGGGGATCCATAGGAAGTACCTTATCGGCATCAAAAAGTGGAACTCCCGCCTGCTTGCACAACGCAGTAATGAGTCCCGATAGAAAGAAAGCCTTTTTGTTACCCCAGTAGAACATCTTCCACTCTTAAATAATCTACGCCTTCATATTTAGCTGGATGCCGTGCATAGCGTACGCCACCACCAAGGCCCGGGAAAAGGTCACGTCGGTGTTGTTGCTCGACGGGCGGATCCTTCTAGTCACCAAGTGTAGCCACCTCTTAGCATCGAGTGACCAATATGTGCTAGTAATGCCCTCTGCGGTAGCCCAGTAGACCTGGTCTCGTTTGGCCGGCTCGATCAATGTATCCCTTAACCAACCTAGATCTATACCCCGCAACTTGGCCTCGAACTCCGCATTTAAGACCTGGGTAACTCTAGTACTTCATTGATGGTGATGGCATTCAAAGGAATGTCTACTCCCCGGACACGGATGACAGGGTAAGATTTATCCCAGCGGACGGTAGGGAGGATGGCATAGAACTCCCTCACCCAAGTAGAGCGTGCATCTGGAGGAGCCTTAGTCAGCGGAGCCCACCCGAACTCCACCAGGAGAGCATAAAATGTAGGCACCTCTCTTGTAGCTTGAGTAACACAAACCCCCTCTCATAACAGAATCCCGTGTTGCAATTGTCGTGATGCCTTTCCGGACTAGCGGCATCAAGGAAAATGATGAAGGGTAAGTGTTCATCATTTTGACCTTCTATTTAGATAAGTCTGCAAGTGATGAAAATATAAGTTAGAACGCGATAGGATAGTCGGTGCAAGGCTAAAAATTAAGAAAAGAAAATTTTTGGTGTTAAGGGTAAGGCCACTGCATGGCGTATCCCGCCATAGCGGCCATAATCCCGCTTTGGTGGGATTAAGAAGGCATCCATAGCGGGATAAAGAACGCCAGAGCAGCCTTTATCTGGGATGAACACCAGGCGCGATAATGACGCCTTTTCATCCCAAAACCTCTATTTTCAATAGAATTTCAGCAGATCAGAGTATATAAACTATCCTAGAACATAAATAAGCAATTATTTTGGCAAACTAACTCCTAAATGAGGCCTAAATTCAAGTTTTACACCAAGAGATCCTTCAACTTCCCCCACTCGTTGTTGGATCAATTTAACAGTAATTTTACAAAATCCTTACGCCCAGAACGTGGTAGAGATGTATGGGATGTAAGGGAAGTACCCGTGCTATGTGATTCTATCAAAATTAGTAAATCTAAGTTTATTTTCAAATAAATACCCGAGCACCATTCCAAATCAATCAGTTATCGTCATGCATTTATCATTAGTCTAGTAATGAAGTAAAGAGTGTAGGAGACAAGAAATTACCTGGAGTTTAATGTTCGGAACTAGGGAATTAAGAGAGTTTGGGAGAGTTTTTGTGAGGAGAAAGGGGAGAAATGTGGAAACCATTCCTCATTCCCCCATATACTATTTTCCAATCTCCCACCTCAGCGGGAGATCCTCACCACAACGACCCCACCCTGGCGGGCCAGACTGTGTAATTTGAAACGCTTTTGTTTCTTCATGTGTTGCCGCATTCTTCACTTAGTCTACGAGCATAGTACTTTTATTACGTCAATAAACTGAAAAGTCACCATTTGTTGTGATTTCGTAGTGGACCAAGTATTTAATTTAAAGTAAATTGAAATGGGGCGTGTGATGTCCCGTGCACTAGTCATTCGGGGTTGAACAAAGGGTAAATTTGTATCTATTGTAAAGACCCAAACCGTCGTTATTTAGGAGAAACCAAAATCTGGGAAAATCTAGGTCATTGTCCTGCCATAGGAGGCCAGATGTCGCTAGGGCAGAGGCACCAGGGCAGTGTAAGTTGACGCCAGAGCAGGATAGGCGAGACATAACTTAAATAATGTGAAATCCTATTTTCTCCTTCTTCCTAAAATATCTAATTTAGTCGTAAAACACCTTAGAAAACCCCAGAAAGCTACCGTAAGCTTGGGAAGAAGGGAGAGAGAGAGTTTTAACGTGAGGATGGTGATATCTTGTGGATTCTTGGCCAAAATCACCGTCACAAAGCCCGAAAAATAGGAATTGAAGTCAATAACTCCGTGCAACTGCTTGGCGCCCAGGTGGGCTAGGTTTTTATGAATTGAGTAGTTTAAATTTGTGCTCACTGCGTAATATATGTAAATAGATGGTAGGATTTATGAGTAGGCCTTCGTGCACCGAATGATCTATGATTCAAACCCTAGAAAGAAGCCTTAGACGATGACTTAGGGCTGAGTATGGGTGAATTAGGGTTTGAATGATGTGTGTAATGAGTAAATCTATTGTAGCAGATGGTGGTGATTATAGGATTGTGTGATGTATGTTGTTCTTGCTTCATTATGATACTTGCATGCATATGAATGTTGAATTATTGATCACACTTGTTGAATATGAGATAGATGAATGTTGGATGTCATGAATCATGACTTAATTGTATGATCTTGAGAATATACTTATGATTGTGGTGTGATGAATGGATCGGTTGCCACGTTCCGGCATAACTAACTTGGATCGATTGTCACGTTTTAGTATAATTATGGGATCAGTTGCCACGTTCTGGTATGCTAACTGTTTGGGTTTGGGTTCCATGAGAGGATCAATGATTTGGATAAATGTATATTATTGAGCATGTGATATTCAATATTGTATATGTTCGGTATTTTGCATGATCGTAATGTTGTATTGACTTATATTATGTTGCACTTAGAGGGTATATGGTTGTATTGGCTTATATTTGATTATTCTGTGTGTTAAGCGAACTTGTTGGGTATAATGGAAGGGTAAAGTGTTCAAGGGGCGAGAGATGGATAGTAAGAGTTGTTCGTGTGTTGTAATGACGGGAAGTAGAGGTAGCGTATGTGATGAAATATGCATAGGTGGACTTCACCTTGGGAAAAGAGTTTGACTTTAGTGGTAAGGAAGTTTGAGGTAGTGTACTATGTGACCACAGTTGAGTAATGTGACAAGGAAGTAAGGGTACAAAGTGGGTAGTTAGTTGGAATGCAGGTAGATGTAATTGAGGATTTGCTAATGTGTCAGAACGATTAGGCTATGATCAAGTACCCGGTAGGTAGGTTTATTGAGAAGGATGTTAGTAGTCGGAGTACTAGTGTATATTGGAGGTATTTCAAGAGAGAGTGAAGGTGGAGAAGCCAATGGTTTATTGCATAATTGTACTAGTTGTTTCCTTATATTATGCGGTGGCGTCAGGTTGATCGATGATGCTTAACAGTACGTGTGTTTGTACTGATAGTACTCTTGCTATGTCTTTGACATAGTCTGGATACAGGTTGGTGATGCTTCATTAGGTGAAGACGAAGAAATTCTCCAGCAACTTCTATACTACTAAAAAACTACCAAAAAATGACGGACAGAAAAGCGACGGACTACGTCGCTCCAAAAAACAACGCCATTTGCCACACTGTCCGTCGCTTTTTAATAAAAATAATTATTTTTAAAGTTATTTTACAAAAAGCAACGGACGCCATCTCTTAGTTCGTCGTTTTTTTGCAGATTTTTGCGCTAAATATATATATAATTAATAATTATTTATTTAATATATATAGAGACGCCGTCCGTTACTTTTTAATAAAAATAATTATTTATGAATTAAAAAATAACCATGTTGTCCGTCATTTTTAATTTATTTTATTAATTAGTTTTTTAAAAAAGCGACGAATGACATCTCTTAGTCCGTCGCTTTTTGGTCAAAATATCTAGTCAAACATTTTTAAAAAGCGACGGACAGTGTCTCTTAGTCCATCGCTTTTTAGTCAAAATTTTGGTCAAATATTTTTTAAAAAGTGACGGACAAAGAGATGATGTCCGTCACTTTTTTTAAATTATGTTGAACCAAAAAGCGGGTTTTCCCCCATTTTTCCATCTCTCTTTCTCTCTCTTCTCTCTAAAACCAAACTGTTGCGCCGCCGCTGCTGCCCCATGACGCCCTCGCCCTTCTCTCCTTGGGCATTTGTCCAGTCGCTGCCTTGCCCCGTCGACGCCACCACCTGTCGTTCCCACTGCCTCTTTTCCTTAGCTTGTTAAGGTTAGGGTTTAATATTTTTTTTCAATTCTAGTAATATTTGATTTGTTAGAAATTAATATATTGTTTTAGTTTGATGAATTGTGTTATTCAATTGTTAATTTGTATATTTGATTATTGTTAGTTAGGTAGAGAATTAGGGATTTTTTATTTTAGGGTTTTCTTCTAAATTGGATATTTTTTAAAATATGATTGTGAATTGAGTATTAGAAGATAGAACTAACAAATAATTAGAAGTTAGAAGTTATAAAGTTAGAAGTTAGATTAGTTGCATTTTCCAACTTTGAAATTCTTGAATTTAGTATGTTGGACGGTTGAAGTTAGAAAAGCATTCAATTGTATATGAAAATTAGATTACTTTGAAGTTAGAAAAATATTGGATAGTATATGAAAGTTGAAATTAGATTAGTTGAATTTTCCAACTTAAAAGTTCATGAATTTGATAAATTTAAAAGTTGAAGTTAGAAAATTTGGGGATTTTTAAATATGATTGTAAATTAAGTATTAGAAGTTATAACTAACTAATAATTAGAAGCTAGCTAGAAGTTAGAGATTAGTTGAATTTTTCAATTTGCCATTGTATCTGTGTTTATATGTATTATATTGTTGTTGAAAATTGGGTTACTTCAATTATATTCTTGAACTTGGAAATTCATGAACTTGGAAATTCTAGAAATTATATATGAACTTGAATTTTTGTAGGATTTTAGAACTTTAATTAGGTTGTGAACTTTAGAAATCTTGAATTATTGTAGGATTTTAGAACTTTAGGTTGTAAACTTTAGAAATCTTGAATTATTGTGGGATTTTAGAACTTTAAGTTGTGAAATTATTGTGGGATTTTAGAACTTTAAGTTGTGAAATTATTGTAGGATTTTAAACTTTAGGTTGTGAACTTTAGAAATCTTGAATTATTGTAGGATTTTAGAAATTTAGGTTGTGAACTTTAGAAATCTTGAATTATTGTGGGATTTTAGAACTTTAAGTTGTGAACTTTAGAAATTTTGAATTATTGTAGGATTTTAAACTTTAGGTTGTGAACATTAGAAATCTTGAATTATTGTATTTAGAACTTTATAAGATTGTAAACGTTAACAATCTTGAATTATTGTAGGATTTTAGAACTTTAGGTTTTGAACTTTAGAAATCTTGAATTATTTTAAGATTTTAGAACTTAAAGTTGTGAACTTTAGAGAACTTGAATTTTTGTAGGATTTTAGAACTTTATAAGATTGTGAACGTTAGAAATCTTGAATTATTGTAGGATTTTAGAACTTTAAGTTGTGAACTTTAGAGAACTTGAATTTTTGGAGGATTTTAGAACTTTAGGTTGTGAAACGTTAGAAATCTTGAATATTGTAGAATTTTAGAACTTTAAGTTGTGAATTTTAGAAAACTTGATTTTTTGTAGGATTTTAGAACTTTAAGTTGTGAACTTTAGAAAACTTAAATTATTGTGGGATTTTAGAACTTTAGGTTGTGAACTTTAGAAATCTTGAATTATTTTAGAATTTTAGAACTTTAGGTTGTGAACTTTAGAAATCCTGAATTATTGTGGGATTTTAGAACTTTAAGTTGTGAACTTTAGAAATCTTGAATTATTGTAGGATTTTAAACTTTAGGTTGTGAACTTTACAAATCTTGATTTATAGAATTTATGAACTAATTATTAGGTTGAACTTTAGAAATCTTGATAAAATATAGTCTTTATGAACTATTTGTAATTTTGAAACGAATTTTGAAATACTTTATAAGTCTTTAAATCACAATTTTTATATGTTAATTTAAGTTTGTTGTTTTATATTTTGTGTAGCTTCTTTATAATGTTTTGTGTTTGATTGGGGTTGAACTAAATTGAATTGAATTGAATTGCTTTTGCAGGTGGGCAGCAGAAACTGCCAGTTTCTGCTGTCAAAAAAATTGCAGAATAAGCGATGGACAGGGTGATTTTGGCCGTCACTTTTTTGGATTTTATTTTTTAAAAAATCCAGAAAAGCGATGGACAGGGTCCTTTAGTCCGTTGCTTTATTTAATTTTATTTTTTTAAAACCTAGAAAAGTGATGGACAGGGTCCTTTAGTTCGTCGCCTTCCTGGATTTTTCAAATTTTTATTTCCAAAAAAGTGACCGACGGCGTGTCATTGTCCGTCGCTTTTCAAGATTCTAAAAAAATTAAAAATCAATTAAAGCGACGGACTTCATCTCTTTTTTAAAATTTAAAAAGCGACAGAATTGACTGTGTCGCTTTTGGCCAAAGTCTTCAAAAAAAGTAATTTTTTTTTTAAAAAAAGAAGCAATGCAGTATGTCACTTTTTGGTGACGCAGTCCGTCGCTTTTGGAAAAGCGTCGAGCCAAAAAGCAACGAGATTGACTGCGTCGCTTTTGGCCAAAGTCTCTTTTTGGCAGTTTTTTGGTAGTGATTCTTCCTTCCGCATGGTGGGAGCTGTCTTTTATTTATCTTGTCTAGTTGTACTCTTAGTAGCTCTTGCACCTGTTTAGACTAGATTTTTAGGGGTGTTAATTACTTTACAAGTTTTAACTAGTATTTATTTAAAGAGGTTTTCATTTATAAAGATTTATGTTTTCCATTTATATCCGTCTTTTGTTAATTTTACGCATGTTTAAACTTTCTGGGTATGAGAGTTCTCCTACTTAAGTGTTAGAGTTGGTGCCCGCACGGCCCTGTGGGTTGGATCGCGACATACTATCTAATTTGGTCCTACTACTTTATATTCAACTTTTTGCACGTTATAAACACTCCACATGTGAACTATACATATATTATATCCCTTAGTGGGGAAGGGTTTATTTTTTCACAAGAATAAGCAGACAAAACTTAAATGATTACTCAGTTGTCATGTACTAAACCTGCCTACTTTAATCAATTCCTTTGTGAAAAACAGAATCTATCAAACTTGCACAAAGATTATGTTTTGTTAGGTGAAACAAACGTATCTACACTCTATTTATTTTTAAGCCCCCCACCCTCCACCCTAGGAGCGGAGTTATATAGAACTCAGGGGTTCATTTGAATTTCCGTCATTGGAAAATTACACTATATATAAAGGATCGATTTATTGATTTACTAGTATATATGTGTAATATTGAACCCCCTTAGCATAAGCTAATTTTATAAATGAGGGGAAAAAGAGTGAAATTAGGGCTTTAAGTAGTCTATGTGGAGGTGGGGTGTGTTTGACGTGCACATGTGGAGTCCATGTGACATTTTAGCACACACATAGATGTTTTTGTTGAACAGAAGGGCAAGTGTGGTCCAATAATTAGACGGGAAGGGCATTTTTTAGCCGAAATATAGTTTAAGGGTATATTTAAGTTATTTTGAATAGTTTAAGGGTAGTTTTGATCCTTTCCCGTAGTCGTCTATGTGGAGGTGGGGGATGTTTGGCGTGTACATGTGGTATCCATGTGGCATTTAACATGATACTTCTGTTAACTAGAAGGGTAGGTGTGGCTAGGGCTGCGTATTGGTCGGTTCGATTCTGTTTTGAAGTTAATCGGTTTGGCTTATTGGTTATCGATTTGTAGAGATGCTAAACCGCTATCGAACCATTAAGATATTGGCTTATCGGTTATTGGTTTATCGGTTTTTGACCGTTATCGGTTCGGTTATCGATTTAACCGTTAAGATTTGACAATTTTTTTTATTGAAAATCACTTAGAAACAAGGTGACTAACCAAATGAACTATGCACATGAATTCGCAAGTTACATCTTGCTCAAAAGTAAACATCTTTATATTGTAGAATAACCAAGTGTTTGACACAACCAAAAATAAAAGTAGGAAACCAAACTCTAAGTCAAGGACTTTATATACAAAATGGTATAAATATAATTATTTAATTTACTATCGGGTTATTGGTTAACCCATTAAGAAAAAAACCTCAAACCGTTAAGAACTGATAACCCGATAAGAAAAAAATCAAAACTGTTATCAAAACCGCCAAACCAATAACCCAATACTGATAAACCAATAACTTTTTTTCGGTTCGGGTTATCCGTTTCGGTTCGATTTTGAACAACCCTAGGTGTGGCCCAATAGTTTGGCTGGAAGTGTATTTTTGAGCTGAAATATAGCTTAAGGGTATATTTAAGCTATTTCAGATAGTTTAAGGGTAGTTTTGACCCTTTTCCGTTAATATAATGATAAAAATGAACGGAGGGAGTATAAAATCCAATATTAATTCAAACTGTATTATTTAGTCTGCAGTTTCTAGATCAACCACACAGTTCTCTTTAAAGAAAAATTAAAATCAAAATAATTAATGAACTGAAACTGAGTAAAGAGAACTAATTAATCAATTATACTTAATTAATGGTATAGTATAGTTATTAGGGACAAGAATATTGGTTGAGTGATCAAAGTTCAAATAAGATTTTGCAAATCCACCGACTGCATTATTTATCACCTAAAAAAAACCACTTGATACACACACAAAAACATTATTTTTCACATTTTGAAAATGCATATTTTGACCTGCTTCATTGTTTGCCTTTAATTTATTACTCTATTAATGTTAGTCTTGAATTTATTATTACCTATTATTTTTTTCTCTCCGATCTTGTCGAACTATTGTTATTGTTATTGTTTTCTTCTTTTTTATTTTTAGTATAATATTTTTATTTTTTCTTTCATACTTAATTTTGATATATTTTACATGAATTGAGAATAATCTTTCAGAAATAATTTTTCTATTTGTATCATATTAGAATACGATAGTGTATATACCTGACACCATCCTTTCCGGACCTATTATAAGAGTCCACTAAATATTATAGTATATTGTAGAGCTATTTAAACAAAGTTGAAATAAACTTAGATATATGTGTTTTTACACCTTTCCTCTCCATATTTAAGTAATCTAAAACTATCACACCAATTAAACTCTATGGATGTTGAAATTAGGAGCATAAGCTCTGAATGAACCTGTTCCCCTCCATTAATGGAATTTGAGGTCAAAAGGAGGAAAATAACAATTTCTAGAGAAGAATTTATATGCTTTGTACTTTAGACGGATGAATGAATAGATCAACATAAAGTGATGTATATATACATACAGAATTGCATGAAGTCTAATTAACTAACTTGTTTCTAATTGTATAACAACTTTAACAGACTCCTAACTAATCCTAAGGGCTCATTTGGTGTGAGGGATTAAAAATAATAGTGATGGGATCAAAAAAATTTATTTTGTTTGGTTGCCATGTTTGGGATAACTTATCCTGCCATTTATACCATAGTGATGGGATAAGCTATCCTATATACATGGTGGGATAAGTTATCCCAGGATAGCTAACCACAGGATAACTTATCCTGGGATAACTTGTTTCCAACCAAACGACCCCTAACTAACTAATCACTATGAATATTTGATTAAGTACAGTGCACATAATCTCATCCTCAAGATTGTAGCATGTTGCTTTGGTGAAGATATCTGTCAATTGTGAATTTGAGGAGATGCAATCAGTCCTTTTTGAAGTTTGTCCCTAACAAAATGGCAATCCACTTCTATGTGTTTTGTCCTTTCATGAAAAAATAAAATTTTGGTAATGTGGACTGTTTCTTGGCTATTATAAAACACATGTATAGGTAAAGAACATTGCATTGTTAATTCATCTAGTAATCTCTCAAACCATACTAGATCTCCCACCATTTGTCTCACAACTCTATAGTATGCCTTTGAAGATGACAGAGATATTGTGGCATGTTTCTTGGACTTCCATCTAATGAAACTATTAGCTATAAGCATCAGACATCCACCTAGACCTCCTTGAATCAGGACAAGCTGCCCAGTTTAAGTTACAATAAGCGTTGATATTAAATTCAGGCTTTTTTGAAATGGAAATTTCCAATGTAGAATCTTGTTTCAGATACCTAAGGACACGATAAGCAACCATCAAATATGGTTCTCTAGGTGACTGCATGAATTGGTTAAGATGTTAAACACCGTAGGCTATACTCATACTTGTGTTTGTGAAAAAATTAAGTTTTTCAACCAACTTTCTATAGTGAGTGGGGTCTGATAGTAGCTTGCCATCTGTAGCCTTAAGTTTCTCAGCGGAATCAAGAGGTGACCTTGTAATTCATGAAGTCATACTCTTTCAGGAGATCAGTAATAAATTTCTTCTAGGAGATGAGAACATCATCATGTCTGCATAATATTTCTAGCCCCAATAAAAGGTGTAAATTTCCAAGATCTTTTATCTTAAAAATATCATGTAAAACTGCCTATAGGGAAGTGATTTATTCTAAATCGGTACTAGTCAAGATCACATACTCAACATAGATAGCAACAAATACCCGGGAGCACCCTTCTTTTTATAAAACAATGAGTAGTCATTGTTAAAGTGTGTATCCTTTTGAACAAAGGTTGCAGGCTAGCTTATCATTCCATTGTTTGCTAAGTTGTTTTAGACTATACAATGACTTGTTTAGTTTAGTTTAGTTTACAGATCATGTTGTCATTATCCCCCATAAGTCCTTGTGGAAATTCCATGTACACCTCCTAATACAAATCACCATAGTAGAAAACATTATTCACATTTAGTTGATAAAAGCCACATCCTTTCTTCACAATTAGGAAAATTAAAATCCTAACAACAATCATTTTGGATACAGGCTAGAATGTCTCTGTATAATTTATACGAGTCTATTGAGTATATCCTTTTACAACCAACCTAACTTTGATACTTTTTACACTCCCATCTGCTTTGTGCTTAATTTTGTACACCAACTTATATCCAATAACATTTTTTCCCTTAGGTAGAGATACCTGTTCCTATAGGTCATTTGTGTACAAGGCATCAAATCCTTGTGTCAGTGTCATTTGTCAAGAAGGATTCAAGATTGCTTCTTCACAAGAATCAGGTTCACATTCATATAAAATGATCTTCAATAACTGCTGGCTATCAAATCACAAGTTGGTAAACAAACATGGTCATGATTGAATATGAATGAAGGGAGGGAATGTTGTGGATTAGGGGTGTTAGATGTAGGTGTAGGGGAATGCAAGTTAGGTAAAGTGTAGTTATATTCTTTCAAATAGTTGGTGGTATGAAGTGGCCGAGTTGTCCTCATAGGTGCAGGTGACGGTGGGGCATCACTAGAAACATGTGTGTTAGGACTAGGCAAAGATGTACATGGTTAGATGATTGTGGATGTGTATTTGAATCCAATGTATGTTCATCAATATTATTGGTTACTTGGTTAGTAGTAACTTCATAAAATGTGTTTGTTTCAAATAATTCATCATTCACAAAAGTGTTTGTTGTTGGGCATATAAAACAATTTATCCAAATGATAAATAAGTAATTTCAAGACATAATTGAAATTGGAAACATCAGGAGCAATAACAAAAGGAAAGACAGCTTCGTGAAAAAGAACATATCTAAATACATGAGATCTATTAGTAGTTTGATGTGGTACCTTGTAGCCTTTTGCATTGAAAGGTATCCAACAAAATGTGTGGTGTTGCCCTTGATTCAAATTTGTCTTTGTGGGCATTCAAAATGGTAGGAAAACAAAGGCATCCAATATCTCATAGGCAATTTTGATTGGAAAAGAAGTACCCTTGTTTTTGTTGCTTCCCAGTATACACGCAAGTGTACGTGGTCGCGCAAGTAATATAGATTCTTTAAGAAACGAGTTATCGTTCCCAAGGGACTTATGATCAATTTATATTTAACACTTAATTCTACAAATAGAAGTAAAAGTAACCTTTTCAAAAGTTGATGATTGATTGTTAACTACTACTAATTATAAACTAAATAAACGTAACTAAATGTGAACAACTTTAAGATGATTTTTCAAGCAAGTAAAGGACAATTCCAAGGTAGCAGCATGCAATGAATCTCATGTATCATATTATTGGCTTAGAACGAATTTCAGTTGTCAAGTTACTGGTTTATAGGGTTAATTGTATGAGTCGGGCTACACACCTCTACTCGCCTACTCCAGTTAACTATCTAACTACATCGTTGAGCGGGGAGACATAGACTAACTGGCGAGCATTTATATTTCATCCTATTTCGTAACCAAGCAAGTTGTTCGTCCGGGCGTCACTCCTAAACACAAATCACCTCAATCAAATGGGTCGATCGAGCTCTATATATTCTCTGGTCTATCTAATCCCCCCTCTTTCGAATTTAAGATTAGACAATGTATTTATCTTATGGTGATCAAGCATAAAATACTAAAACAAGAATATAGAAGTAACTTGTAATGACAACTAATAATTAATTCATAAAGCCTTTTAATAATCAACAATCCATTCGTAGCTACAACCCCATAACTAGGGCGTTTAGCCACTCATGCTATTAGAAAATGAGAAAATACAATAGTTCATGCAATTTCTGGAAAATAGAAGAGTTCAAGGATTAAAACCTATTACAAACTTGAATTCTTACTCTTGCACACTAAATCCAAAGTAGAACCCTAATTATCGAACCCTAAGGATCTATTTATACTGGTAGGAAAATTAGAGTAAAAGCCTATTACAATTAGGAATCATTTTTTAACACTTTTAAGCTGGAAAAGTCGAGATCCCACTGGCGTGTCGCGCCTAGCATCGCTCCCAAACCTCCGGGTCGAAACTCGGATTTTTAAAATCTGGGTAGTGGCGCGATGGAGGGGCGACGCGCCACCGTAGCACCCCAACACCGGCGCTGAATGGTCATTCCATGCGTGGCGCGCCAGCTAATGCGCCTGGCTTCAGTGATTTCAATTGTTTTTTTCATTTTTCACTATTACAAGCTAAGTTACAAATAATGAAAAATCGTATTTAACTAAAACTAAGAACTAAAAGAACTTCCTAGATTCTACAAATTTAAAATATGCTAAAACAATAAAAATCAAAATTTCAAACACGAACTACCTATCTATTACATATTGTTCATATGTTGCCTCCCATGTAGCGCTTGATTTAACATCGCGGCACGACGCAACTTGGATCATTCATCATTTAGCTCAAGAGCCTCCCGATCACGATCCGAATCCTCACCAAAGTAGTGTTTCACCCTTTGCCCATTGACCAAGAACGTAAGGCCAGTCTTATCTTTAAGTTCAACAGCCCCATGTTGTGTCATTCTGACCACTTCAAAAGGCCCACTCCATTTTTACCTTAGCTTTTCGGGGAATAACCTTAGTCTAGGGTAAAAGAGTAGTACCTTATCTCCCGGATTGAAAGTATGAACTACTATGTGCTTGTCATGCCACTTCTTCGTCTTTTCTTTGTAAAGCTTGGCATTCTCATAAGCGTGAAGCCTAAACTCCTCAAGTCCATGCAACTGATTCACTCTCTTTTTACCAGCTAGCTCGGGGTCCAAGTTCAACCTCTTAATTGCCCAATAAGCTTGATGTTCTAATTTTGCCGGAAGATGATATGATTTACCAAACACTATGTGATAGGGAGAAGTCCCTATTGGTGTCTTATACGCAGTCCTATATTCCCACAACACATCATCTAATTTCTCAGACCAATCTTTCTGCTGCGCATTCACCATTTTCTGCAAAATTTACTTTACACCTCTATTTGAGACCTCCACTTGGCCACTCGTTTGAGGATGGTAAGTTGTAGCAACCTTATGATGAATATCATACTTAGAAAGAAGATTTTTAACAAGATGGTTAATGAAATGCTTACCTCAATCACTTATAATTTCCCTTGGAATGCCAACGCGAGTGAAGATGTGCTTATTTATGAACTTTATCACCACCCTTGAATCATTGGAAGGAAGAGCGACCACCTCAACCCATTTACTAACATAATCCACATCCACAAGAATGTATTGGTTTCCACTAGATTGTGGGAATGGACCCATGAAGTCAATACCCCACACATCAAAGATTTCCACCTCCAAAATGTTACTTAGCCGCATCTCATGTCTTCTTGAAATAGTACCCAACCTTTGGCATTTATCACAACCCTTCACAAAAGCAATAGAATCTTTAAATAACGAGGGCCAAAAGAAACCAGATTGTAGTACCTTATGAGCAGTGCGCTCTCCTTCATGGTGACCTCCATATGGGCTAGTATGACAACTTTCGAGCACTTTGTGAGCCTCAGATTCTGGAATGCACCTTCTCACTACCCGGTCTACACCTTGTTTGAACAAGAATGGTTCATCCCAGATATAGAACTTGGCATCATGTTTGAGCTTTTTCTTTTGTTGGGTGGTTGCACCCGGAGGATAATCGCCACTTACTATCAAATTCATAATGTCAGCATACCATGGAACTTGAGAGATATCTAATGCCATCAATTGTTCATCTGGAAACTCTTCTCGGATTTGCTCACCTTCATTCACATGTGAAAAATCCTCCAACCTAGATAAGTGATCTGTTATTTGATTCTCAGTACCTTTCCTATCTTTGATCCCAAGGTCAAATTCTTGGAGAAGCAATATCCATCGAATCAGCCTTGGTTTAGCATCCTTCTTGTTGAATAGATACCTAATAGTTGTATGGTCAGTAAAAACAATCACTTTAGTATCTACCAAATACGATCTGAACTTGTCGAAGGCGAACTCTAGAGCCAGCATCTCCTTCTTAGTCACTGTGTAATTAGCTTGTATAGAGTTGATACGCTCAAATTACATCTCCTTAAAGAAGCATAAGCGATCGTTATCAAGTAAAGAACCCAATTTGTATGTTGGGGTCGATCTCACGAGGAAAATGGTTTAGACTTAACTTTAATCAACAATTATATTCGTTTAGTCAAATTACTTCTAGAAACAAGTAATTAAAGGGGGGAGGGGAGGTTTGTGAAACAAATTGTAAGAATTCAGTAAGTAATCAGTAAACAAAAGTCAATTTCGGTTGTTATCAAGATGAGAGAATTAACTAAGGTATATGTGTTCCCCACAAGCTCATAACGCAGTAATCCTAGTAACAACAATAATTTCCTAGTGTACTACATGCAAAGTGATAAGCTAGGTATCTATAAATCCTTGGTCCGCCATCTAGAGAATTTCACCCCGCACTTTGGTCCAGCTACGTGTGTATAATTTACTAACACTTACCTTTACCTCATATTAGACATCACATCGATGTTTGACTTAGTTATTACTTCGCACCAATCGACACTAGACTATTAGATAGTATCACACTAAATCTATGTTGATAATTTTTTTCTTGTTGATTACCTCCGGGTTGCAGCATGCAATGAATCTCATTTATCATATTATTGGCTTAGAACGAATTTCAGTTGTCAAGTTACTGGTTTATAGGGTTAATTGTATGAGTCGGGCTACACACCTCTAGTTGCCTACTCCAGTTAGTTATCCAACTACATCGTTGAGCGGGGATACATAGACTAACTGGCGAGCATTTATATTTCATCCTATTTCGTAACCAAGCAAGTTGTTCGTCCGGGCGTCACTCCTAAACACAAATCACCTCAATCAAATGGGTCGATCGAGCTCTCTATATTCTCTGGTCTATCTAATCCCCCCTCTTTCGAATTTAAGATTAGACAATGTATTTATCTTATGGTGATCAAGCATAAAATACTAAAACAAGAATATAGAAGTAACTTGTAATGACAACTAATAATTAATTCATAAAGCCTTTTAATAATCAACAATCCATTCGTAGCTACAACCTCATAACTAGGGCGTTTAGCCACTCATGCTATTAGAAAATGAGAAAATACAATAGTTCATGCAATTTCTGGAAAATAGAAGAGTTCAAGGATTAAAACCTATTACAAACTTGAATTCTTGCTCTTGCACACTAAATCCAAAGTAGAACCCTAATTATGGAACCCTAAGGATCTATTTATACTGGTAGGAAAATTAGAGTAAAAGTCTATTACAATTAGGAATCCTTTTTTAACACTTTTAAGCTGGAAAAATCGGGATCCCACTGGCGTGTCGTGCCTGGCATCGCGCCCAAACCTTACCTCTGAGGTTTCCACCCTAGCGCGTCACGCCTCTCAGAGCGCCTGAGAAAGGCCCCAGAATGTTGGGCCTTGGCGCGTCGCGCCTCTCAGTGTGCCTGAGAGGCCTCTATGAATGTTGACCCTTGGTGCCTCGCGCCTAGTAATGCGCCTGGCCCTAGGGCCTTCATCCTTAGCCGCTTTTCATGCTCTTTTGCATCTCCTTTCTTCAAGTTGACTCCAATTCCCTTGATAGTTCCTGAAACAACTAATCATGTGTGTAAATGCACAATCATCACAAGTTACACCAAAAATTAAGCTAATGACTAGAGATCATTCTTCAATCTAATCGATTCATGGGAAAATATTGAAAACTTAGGCATATAAATATGCCTAAGATCAGTTTTCAAGAGATATTTCTTTTTTCTTTCTATCACATCATTCTGTTAAGGTGTATAAGGGCATGGTCTTTGGTTTGAAATTGGTCTTCTATGAGAGATATGAAGGCTTCCATAACTTGGAGTGCATTACATTTGCATATGATGAACTGTGTCCAAGTCGATCTATTATGGTAATCCACCATTGTCAAGAAATAATTGTAATCATTATGAGTGGGTATGTGGTATGATCCCCATAGGTCAATTTGTAGTAGTTCAAAAATCTTGTTGGTAGTATTAGTACTTCCCTAGAAAGGCATTATGATCTGTCTTTCCATAAGACATATGGTACAAGTGTAGTAGAAAAGTTTATAGATATGGTAGAGATACTCTTCATTTTACAAAAAAGGTAGATGTTCTAATTTAGCATGCCACAAAATTTTAGTATCGTAAGTGTGAGATGCTGGTAAAGATTAGCAACAAATAAAGAGAATCAATAGTAGAACAAGGGGACTCAACAACATAACTAGCTTCTTTATTAGCTATTGGAGAGTATTTTACCGTAGGTGATGGTGAAGCTTGACTCTTACTTTCAACTAAGACCTTTTCACAATTGATCAAAGAAGGGACGAACTGATCGACAATTAGAAGAATAACTAGTGATATGAGATGAAGCATTATCATTAGTGTAACATTCCAGAAATTGAAACGTTGGATTGAAAAGGAAGAGTTCAGATGTTTGTCCCTACTGCATGAACTACAAGTCTTAGCTACACACTATAAGAAGTCCTACAGGTCGTAGAAAGGAAGTACAAATGGATAGGGCGGGATGTAGTAAGTCATATGTGTCATCATGGGTTCCGTAGAAGGGTTCTATACTTAGTAAATTTTGTGCTTGAAATTTGGTTCTATAAGTTGGCTCTACGAGCCATAGGAAATTGGACAAATTGTAGAATGGTTCCGTGGGAAGTGGATGAATTTTTGGGTTTCTGAAGTTGGTTCTACGGTTGACCAGTACGAGCCATCAAAAGGTCTACATACCTTAGGTCCCAATCATAGATCACTTCCGTCAGTTAATTCTTAAGGGTATTTGGATTTTTTTTTCCTATGTATTTAATGTCTATGCTATGTCGTTTGATTCTAATTCTAAGACTTATAACTACCTTTCAACCCCTAAAACTACCCAACTCTCTCTTCCTCTCAAATCCCCAATTCACATCCAAGTTCATCCCCTCCAATTCTCTCTCAAGTTATAGGAAGAAGGCTAGGGTTAAGTTCAAAGTCTCCCCTTTTCTCTTGTTTTGCTAGGCTTCAATTACTAAGGTATAATAAGAGTTTGTTCCAAGTTCTAGGAAACGCTAGAGTTCGAAGATTTTAAAAAGTAAAGAAGATTTTTTAATTTTGTGGTCTTACACTAATAATATGTAACTGTACCAAAATGTCTTTAATTTGCAGTCTTCAACAACACTTTCGTGGTGAATAACATGAGAGAAGTGAGGTTAAAATGGTTCAGACATGTGAAGAGAAGGAGATCACACACACCTTGTCTTTTTCGCCACATAGATAATTGAACACAAAAGGAAACTTTTTCACATTAATTAATCTCTCTCAAGTTCTAGGAAGAAAGCTAGGGTTCCAAGCTCAGCATCTCCAATTCATCACAATACCAATTTGACTCTAAATCTCCCCTCTTGCACTTATAAATGTCTTCAAAACCAGTATCTATACTTACATGACTCATATAGATTTACCATATCAACCTTCTCTTTAGCCTGTTCTTGAATGTTAGATTTTCTAGCTTGAAACAACTCATCGAAATCACTCAAATTATAATTGTTTCAACAACATCATAAAATAAGAATCAGAATGAAGCTCTACATTTACTCTAGGAGACTGGTCCTTAACTCTAAGGGATTGGTCTTCATTTAAACCTCTATTTTCATTTTCATTTTCATTAAATGGTTGAGATGAAGACACACCAGCCCTATCTTTTTGTAGGAAGGAGGACACATCAACACTATCTTTTTGTGGGGAGGACACATCATCATTAGTGTTACACAATACGGGTAGCTCCTCAACAACTAAAGGTAAATTAATTTGATACATCAAAAAAAAATCTGCATCATTCAAATTATTAAGAAATTTTAAAACATCAAAATCAAACATTTTCAGCATCCAATTCCAATGCTAATTTATGAAGCAACATGATATGCAACTCATCATATACATCTATATTGATTCCATTGACATAACTTAGCTCAGGATCAGATACAAAACAACCTCCATAATAAATTTGAAGTGTCACTATTATTGCAATCATGTACTTACCATGCTTGTAAAGTGATAAGAAAAATAACATTATTAGTGAATTTGTTCGTACTTGGAAAATATTTTAATTTGGGAAAAGACTCAAATATGCCATCGAACTTTCAGAAAAGGCTCATTTATGTCATTCGTTAAAAGTTTGGCTCATCTATGCCATTACCGTTTAAGAAAAGGCTTTTTCATGCCATTATTTTTTAACGGTGGTTTTGCAAAACCATTTTTTACACGTGGCAAATTATAATTCGGCCACGTCATTATTTTTTTATAATAAAAAATCAAATTTCAGAATTTTAGTTTTTTATTATAAAAAAAATAATGACGTGGCCGAATTATAATTTGCCACGTGTAAAAAATGGTTTTGCAAAACCACCGTTAAAAAATTTGTTCAGAATTTTAATTTTTTATTAAAAAAATAATGACGTGACCAAATTATAATTGGACACGTGTAAAAAATGGTTTTGCAAAACCACCGTTAAAAAATAATGGCATGAATGAGCCTTTTCTTAAACGGTAATGGCATAGATGAGTCAAACTTTTAACGGATGACATAAATGAGCCTTTTCTGAAAGTTCGATGGCATATTTGAGCCTTTTCCCATTTTAAAAATAAGAATAACAAAAATCTCTATTTTTTTAAGGTAACAAGGTATCAAGATTCTTATACACAGTTGATATAACAATGGACCACTAATAGAATCAATACCCAAGACAATTGACGAAAAATAATATTAGTTCAGTTGAAATTGAGATTTTACGAATAAATCCTAGAATCTACTCAAATTTACGAAATATGCTATTGAAGTCACTCGAAGTCATAACAGCCACTACAGAAGCATATTACACTAACATTAGACACAAATCAAAATAAAATCTCCAATTGTTTCTAGAAAATTCAATGACATTCGACCCTAAAATAAAACAAATACAAACAGACAAAAGGAAAAAGAAATACGAAGTAACATAACTTGAAAAAACTAAGAAACTAATAATAAATATCAAAGATAAAATGCCATTGAACCGAGCTCGTGGGAGAAGGGGGGAAATCACGAAGGAACTGAGCTCGTGAGAGAACGGAAAAAATTACGCCCTTTGCAAACAAAAGTAGACATACCTAGATGAACTTTGAAAAATGAGTTTTCTTTGTTTCATGCTAGTCATTTTCTACATGATTGAAATATTCCTACATGAATCAAACGATTTGTTTGTTTAGCCAACGTATAAGTGTTTATGCAACACACACAATATCAAGTTAAAAATTAAATTTAAAATATTGAGGTTCGATGAGTTCAGGAGTTCATATAACAAAAGAGTAAATAGAAGGGTTCACAATAAAACTTCATACATGTATAAATCTATATTAGGTAAATAGAAGGGCTCACAATACAAACATACAAATATAAGTAGAGCAGTCAAAACGGGCTTAGCCTATGGGGACGACCCAACCCAACCCATTATTGGGGGTAGGGTTGGGATAAGATTTTTCAAGCTCATTTAAAACTAGGGCTTATATAAGCCTGACCCATATAAGCCCTTGATGCTTGATCGAGGCTGGGCCGAGGTCGGCCCATGGGTCAAAACCTTTTATATAAGGGTAACTTACAATAATCTCACTAGTATATAATCTAATTACTTAAATACACGCTATGTTGTAATATTATGAATCTTACCAGATTTTGGTTCGTCCAGATACATGTATCTCGAATATATGGACACAAAATTAGGTTAATTTGTTCTAGATACACTCTATCCAAGTAGATTCGCATGTATCTAGGATACATAGACAAATTTCGCGCCCTCGCCTCTCTCCCGTCTTACTTGTGACGCTTTTATCTCGCTCGCGTATCTAGTATGCGAGATACATGCTAATTATACTAGATTTTTTGCTAGTGTTATTGAAACAACACCATTGTTTGCCATATTTGATTTTAATTTTTTTTCATTTTCTTGATGTTATAGAATTATAAATTTGAAAAGAAAAAAAAAAGGAAAAATTAGCTAACTAGTCAAAATCCCTAACATAATTATTAAAAACATCTACACTTTAAAATAATTATTAAAAATGTCAATATGTCAATGCTTCAAAAAATATAGTGTATCCTAGTTTAGTTCCTAATTTATCTCACATTAATCACATGTTCTCTCTCATATATTGTTTTTATAACAAATTAGATATTTATAATTATCCTCCTAAAATACATCATATTGTCACTCCTTATCAACTCCACTTTATCTCTCTATTCATTATTTTTATTCCCCTTCTCTCTGCTTCCAGAATCTTTCTCTTCTTTTCTTATTTTTTCAAAATGGAAAAAAATGAAACAAAATATTTGCATCATATTCTCATTTAATCGGATAACTTCCTTTGGATATGTATTTATTGAGTTAATATCAAGTTTTTTTAGTTTTGATTTGTAATTTTTTGGCCGTTTATGTATTTTTGTGTTTCAATTTATTCTACTTCAAAATCGTTTATTTAGTAAATTTCCTTTTGAGTCTGATTTTTTAGTAAACCTTGTTACTATTTAGGGTAGGTTTTGTATTTTGGTGTTTACATTTCTCCAATTTCAGTTAATATTTAATTTATTTAAATTCATACTTAATTTGCGTTCATATTAGTATTGTCAGTTGTATTTTTCATATGTCAATTGTATTTTCAAAATATTGTATTTATTTAAATGAAATTATAGACGACTAAATTGATATATATTTTTACTTAAATTGTATTCATATTAGTATATGTTGTATTTTTTATATTTTAATTATATTTTCAGCAATATTATATTTATTTAAACACACTGTATCCATGTGCATTCAAATCATTCATTTTGTATGCTATGTTCAAATTCAGTTATCAAATATATTTGTATTCAAAATAAATGTATTTTGTATGTTGTATATCAATTATTTGTACTCATGTAATTTTATTTTTAGCTTTTGATTAAAAAAAATGTATTCTAAACTGATTTTGCATTTTAAAAGTTGTATTTCAAAAATTGTATTCAAAAAGTTGTTTCCTAACTGTTGATCAAATTCATTATTCACTTTTATTTGTAACTTTTGATTCAAGAAAAAGTTGTATTCTAACCTGATTTGTATTTCAAAAGTTTTATTCTAAAAATTGTTGTCTATAATTGTTGAACAAATTTATATTCCAATCAAATTTATACTCCAATCATTCAATATATAAAATCATAATAATTCAATATAGAATAGGGATCACATCATCAAAATTGTATTCAAAATAAATTTGTATTCTAATAATCCAATACATAATATCATCAAATTTGTATCCAAACTAATTTGTATTCCGATTATTCAATATACAATATCACAACAATAAATTTGTATTTGAATAAAATTTCAAAAATCTACTCTCATGCTGCATCACCACTAATTTTGATGAATTCTTTGAGATAATATCAGATCGATTATATCTTGAAGAACAAATGTGATTTTTCGATTGTATATTTCAATTAACTTCTTGGGAAAATGCATAAGTACCCCCCCAACATATGCCCGAAATCTCAGAGACACATTTATACTATACTAAGGTCCTATTACCCCCCCGAACTTATTTTATAAATAAATTTCTACCTCTTTTCAGCCTACGTGGCACTATCTTCTGGGCCTAGCGCGTGTTGATAGTTTTTTCAAGCTATTTGATTGATAGTGCCACGTAGGTCGAAAAAGGGTGTAAAATTATTTATAAAATAAGTTCGGGAGGGGGGGGGGAATAGGACCTTAGTATAGTATAAGTGTGTCTCTGGGATTTCGGGCATAGGTTGGGGGGGGAGGGGTACTTATGCGTTTTCCCTAACTTCTTTGATCGATCCTCGATCTTGTGTTTTGTAGGAACACCGATGAAGAATTGCTTCAATTTTGTATTTCAAAATTGCTTCCCAGATCTATCAACAATTTTGAATTTTCCAGGAAAAACGATGATGAACAGATGCAATTTTGAATTTTAACGATGATGCACATAATTTTGATTGTTATGCAATTTTGTTTTTTTAGGAAAGAAGGGTGATGAACTTTGTTTTACAACAGATCCATGACTCTTGACAAATAAAAGTAAAAATTCTTACAGGAGATTTGTCCATAAACGATGATCAATCGACTTGACTTCTACGAAGAATGATGATTATCAATGGAGAATAAAAAAATGATAACGGAGTTTGAATAACAATCAATTAATTCAAAATTTTGTTATCCAATGAAAAGTGGGGCAAATTAACGAAAACTTAAATTCAATTTCAATGGAGTTATTCGAAAATGAATATTGGAAGTATGCAGAATAATGGTGAAAGGCGTTTGAAAGAACAAGAGAGAGATGACATTTCGTATTTTTCCAATTGTAACTGATTAGAGATTTAAGTGATTTTTACCTTTTTGAAATATTTTCTCCCATGATTTTCTCCATTCTGTTGTTAAAGAT
>JAJOOS010008607.1:0-19969 GCA_029582725.1 Solanum chiquidenum
TGTTGGTGAATCCTTAGTACTTGAAGATAAAATGGTGAAGGATGTGTTGTTTATACCAGAGTTTAAGTATAATCTTCTATCTGTCTCACAACTAACAAAGCAACTAGGTTGTGCTGTGTTATTCTTTCCTGACTTCTGTATCTTTCAGGATCTCTTCAATGGGAAGGTCCTGGGGATTGGTAGGGAAGATCAAGGTCTATATCTGCTCAATACTGAGGTTAAAGCTAGATATTCTACACATTCTGAAAGAAGCTGTGCAGTTGGAGTTTCATGTACAAGCACTAGCATTAGTCCTATCAGTCTTACTTCTTCTACTGCCTCTTTAACTAGTCTATGGCACAAAAGACTTGGGCATGTCCCTTTTAAAGTACTTAGTAGAATAAAGTGTATAAACATTGCTCCTATGTTTGAGCACAATTGTTCTATATGTCCAATTGCTAAACAGTCAAGGCTACCATTTCCTACTAGTGTTTCTACTTCTATATCTGCTTTTGATATTGTACATGGTGATGTCTGGGGACCTTACAGGGTTCCTAATCATGATGGAAAAAGATATTTCTTAACATTGGTGGATGATATGTCAAGATATACCTGGATCTTTTTAATGCATACCAAATCAGATACTATTACTGTGTTACAACATTTTCTGTGCATGGTGAAAACTCAATTTGGTTTGGCTGTCAAGTGTGTGAGAACAGACAATGGCACTGAATTCTTTAACTCTCAAGTAGATGATTTGTTCAAAGCAAATGGGATTATTCATCAAAGCTCCTGTGTCTATTCTCCTCAACAGAATGGAGTAGTTGAGAGGAAACATAGATCCATTCTTGATATGGCTAGAGCATTGAGGTTCCAGGCTGGTATACCTCTAAAATTTTGGGGATGTTGTGTGACTACAGCTGTATATATTCTTAATAGATTGCCTTCCATGCTGTTAAAGGGCTATTCTTCATTTGAAAAGTTGTTTGGTCAGTCTCCAGGTCTTAATCACCTTAGAGTGTTTGGTAGTTTATGCTATGCAACTGATCCAAAGACACTTGACAAATTTGCACCTAGAGCTATTCCTGCTATACACATGGGCTACTCTTCCTCTCAAAAGGGATATGTGCTATATGTTTTAGGGTCAAAATCCTTTTTTGTAAGTAGGGATACTGTGTTTAAGGAAGAAGTCTTCCCTTTCAAGGATCTTGAGTCGGCACCTGCTCCTTTGTTTCCTCCTCTTATTCTTCCTGATAGTTCCTTCACTGATACAACCAGCTCTACTCCTCAGTATTCTCCTATAGTTTCTGAGTCCAGTTCTCCCACTGTGTCTTCATCTACTGATGTATCCTCAACACCATTACCTCAGATTCCACCTAGGAGATCATCTAGGCACTCCAAACCACCAGTCTGGCTGGATTCTTATGTTACACCTACAGCCAGAAATGCCTGCTTATATCCTATTTCTCAATATATATCCTATTCTAGACTATCTCCTTTATACAGAGCTTCTCTTGCTGCTTATTCTTCCATCACTGAACCCAATACTTACTTGGAGGCTTGTCAGGACACTCATTGGGTAGAGGCTATGAGAGCTGAAATTACTGCACTAGAGGATAATGGCACCTGGTCTATTGTACCTCTTCCTGCTTCTAAGATTCCTATTGGGTGTAAATGGATTTTCAAGGTCAAATATCAAGCTTCTGGGGAGGTTGAGAGGTACAAGGCAAGGCTAGTAGCTAAGGGGTATAGCCAACAGGAAGGTCTTGACTACACTGAGACCTTTTCTCCTGTGGCAAAGATGGTTACAGTCAGATCTGTGGTGGCTTTAGCTGCTTCTTGTGGCTGGTTTATTTTCCAGATGGATGTACACAATGCCTTTCTTCAAGGTGATCTTACTGAGGAGGTGTACATGCAGATTCCTGAGGGTTTTGCAAACCAGGGGGAGAAACACATGGTCTGCAAACTTCATAAGTCTTTGTATGGACTAAAGCAAGCACCAAGACAGTGGAATCTGAAACTTACTAAGGCACTGATTGATATGGGATTTGCACAATCTCACTATGATTACTCCTTATTTACACAGAACATAGGAACTGATCTTCTTGTTATTCTTGTGTATGTTGATGATCTCCTCATTACTGGAAGCAATTTACAACTCATACAACAAACAAGAAAGAACTTGCAGCATAAGTTCAAAATGAAGGATCTTGGAGAGTTGAAATATTTCCTTGGGATTGAATTCTCTAGGACAGCAGACGGGATACTTATGAATCAAAGGAAGTATGCACTTGGACTTGTGTCTGAACTGGGATTAGCTGGATGTAAGCTTGCATCTACTCCCTTAGAGTTCAATCATAAGTTAACATCTACTGTATTTGATGAATGTACTGGCAGAAAGAATGATGCAGAAGATGTGGTTCTTAATGATTATGGAAAATACCAAAGACTAGTAGGAAGGCTTCTATACCTAACAATGACAAGGCCTGATATAGCCTTTGTTGTCCAGGTACTTAGCCAATATATGCACTCTCCAAAACAGTCGCATATGGAAGCAGCACTTAGAGTGGTAAGGTATATAAAGGGAACAACAGGTCTTGGTTTGTTTATGCCAAGTACTAAAGAGTCAACTCTGGTAGCCTATTGTGATTCAGACTGGGGAGCATGTGTTGAAACCAGGAGATCAGTGACTGGATACATTGTAAAACTGGGAAATGCTGTTGTGTCCTGGAAATCAAAGAAGCAAAGCACAGTTTCAAGAAGCTCTGCTGAGGCAGAATTCAGAAGCATGGCCTCTACAGTAGCTGAGATAGTATGGCTGAAAGGTTTATTCAAGGAGCTAGGAGTAGAAATCAAGTTACCTGTGAGATTATTCTGTGACAGCAAAGCTGCAATTCAAATAGCAGCCCATCCAATCTTCCATGAGAGAACAAAACACTTTGACATAGATTGTCATTTTGTTAGGGAGAAAATACTAGAAGGGCTAATTCAGACACAACACATTGGAACAAGGGAACAACAAGCAGATCTTCTAACTAAAGGGTTATGCAAGCCACAACATGATGCACTGGTCGACAAGCTTGGAATGAAAAACATATTTTTCAATTCTTAGCTTGAGGGGGAGTGTTGAAGAAATAGTTAATTAACTATATTCTAGAATTGATTAGTTAGTTAGTTGTATAAAGTTAGTTAGGAAAGCATCTTTGTTAGTTAGGAATTCCAGCTGTCAAACTATGCCTACTCATACTTGTATATATACATGTAATTAGCATGTGATTCAAACAGATTGAATGAATAAGATTCTGATTCATTCCCTCAAATTCTCTCTAAGTTCTTCTCAACTCCCATTAATGGAGTTCCTCAACACCTTTTTTCGTATAACTAACTTTATAGTAATATGCAATTTGGAGTTGATATGCATTTTGGCATGTATGCAGATACCAAATCATGTGTCAGTTAAAATTGCCCTTGATCTTAAAAAGCTTCTTGTTGACAACAGCCTTCTTGATGTGTACGTATGATGTTGTAACTTATATATTCTTCTCAATTCAATGTTTTATATATGTACTTATCTGTAAAACTAATTGTTTACCACTTCTTATGCAGCTCACAAGCAGATTTAGAGTCAAACTTGTTTAAGGTACCACTTTTTGCTGTGTGTGTATTTCCTTTGGTTCCTCTTCCACTCAGTTTTTTTTATGCTCAAATAACATCTGCATGATTGCTTCTGATCATTCCATCTCTTTTATCTTGCGATGTGGATTTTTCATTAATGAGTTCGATATTGCAAATGCAAAGAGAACATGCCTCTCATTTTGCTAGAATGTTGAATACAGTATCTTTTGCCTTTTTCTGTTGGTTATTCTCAGGAGCATCTCTTTCATATACCGACTAATAAACAAATACTATGAACAAGTACATAAGACTTCACTGCCCTGCTTTAGCTTATAATGACTCAAAAAGTGAGCAATATAGCTTCATGATTTCCTCAAATTGCTAGGCATTTGAAGAAACTTGTTGTTTACGAAAATTTATTTTGTCAGCACTAACTTGAAAATGCAATTAGAACAGTTAAATCACAAGAGAACTTCGGATGAGGATCACGTGTAAGCTGTGAGATGTACTCAATGTCTTTAATTAGACATTTCATGGTCCTTTCAGGTGGTGTTGAATAATCATGTTTGACACAAAAATGTGCATGTCCCTAATAAAAAAGCTTTTAAAGTGTTATTAATGTACATGATCTTGCAATCTAACAAAGGAAAGAAGTGGTCAATTTTTCTTTCTCCCATGACAACCACTTCCACAAGATATTACCGCGCAACCTATTGCCTCAACCAAATTTTTTTAACAAGGATAGATCATGCAGAAAAGATTTAGGTCCAGTTTCCTCGTTTGCTTTATCAGAACTAGGTCATTCCAGTTCATGTTGATTTAACAAAGACAAATCAAATGCAAAATATATTTAGATACAATTCCGCGTTTTCTTACTCATAACTATATAAACATCTCATTATAGTTCATGTTCAACCTGCCTTAGCTTTCTTTCTGGATTGAAGTTTTCAAATTTTGAGTTGGAGACCTACACTGAATTTCATTGAATCCTCTGCAACTTATGAAGCGGAGAGGTTTCGGAGACGAGTATATAAAACGTTATGAAATGATGACAAGGTGAGTGATATATTCTTTCTTGCCTGGTAATTCTTGTTTATGGTATCATAATCTGTACAATCGAATGCACAAATTCATGAAGCCATTGGAGAGAATAGAAATCTTGAAAAAGAAGATATTTTGTGGAATAATTCTGTGTATTCATTCAGCTCAACTGAGCACTATTTATACATGAACGAAAGTAGCATTTTCTCTAACCGACTAACTACTTTGTAACAACTAATATGACAGCTGGAATAACTAAATTAACACTAACTAATTTAATCGACTAACTAACTATCAGTAACAACTCACTTTATACAATATGCCTATCTTTTTTATTTTGATTTACAATATGCCTATCTACAACTACTATTAATCAACATACACTTTAATACTCCCCCTCAAGCTGGAGGGTAAAGAATGTTGTACACTCCAAGCTTGCCAAGAAAGTGTGTGTGTTGAATGCTAGTGAGACTTTTAGGTAGTAAGTCAGCCTGCTGTTCCTTAGTGTTCACATAGACAGCCTTGATTGTGCCTTCTTTGATCTTGTCCCTAATAAAGTGACAATCAATCTCAATGTGCTTTGTCCTCTCATGGAAGATGGGATTTTCAGCAATTTGGATTGCTGATTTGCTGTCACTGAATATAGTGATTGGTGTATTAATCTGCACACTCAATTCTTGAAACAACCCTTTCAGCCAAGTCAGTTCTGCCACAGCTGCAGCTTTTGGACATTGTTTGTTGTTTCTTAGATTTCCAGGAGATCAGTGAGTTTCCGAACTTGACATCAAAACCAGTAACAAAGGTTCTAGTGTTTGTACACGAAGCCCAATCAGAATCACACCAACAAGTGAGTTGTTGAGTGACTCTAGATTGTAATAGTATTTCCTGGTGAATTCTTTAGATACCTTATTGTCCTCAATGCAGCCTCCCAGTGAGATCTCTTTGGCATCTGCATAAATTGACTTAAGGTCTGAACTGAGAAGCTAATATCAGGTCTTGTTATAGTCACATAAAGTAACTTCCCAATCAGCCTCTGATATGCATTGGCATCAGACAATAGTTCATCTCATGTGCTATTAGTTGCCTCATCATACTCCCTTGTTGTGAGTTTTTGATTGACTTCCAAAGGAGTAATTGCTGGTTTTGATCCACTCAGTCCCATTTCAGAAATGAGTTCCAACACATACTTCCTTTGATTCAATAGTACACCTCTTGTAGACCTCATCATTTCAATGCCAAGGAAATATTTCAGCTCTCCTAAGTCCTTCATCTTGAACTTGTGATTTAGGATCTGTTTGGCCTTCTCAATCAGAGTGATGTTACTACCAATGATCAGTAAGTCATCAACATATACAAGCACAATGACAATATCAGTATGTTCCTTCATATTGAATAAGGAATAATCATGATTGCTTTGTGAAAAACCTGCATTCACCAATGCTTCAGTTAGTTTAATATTCCACTGTCTTGAGGCTTGTTTTAATCCATACAATGACTTCAGCAGTTTGCACACTCTTGTCTCTCCCTGCCTTCTAAATCCTTCTGGCATCTCCATATACAGAGGCGTATCTAAGGGGGGTCACTGGGTTCACGTGAACCCATGGTCCCCTCCCGAGATCATATATAGTAGTGTTATATTTAAAAAAAATTGAAATATAGATGTGTGAACCCACACTTAAAGTATCACATAATGCGATTGTGACTGGGTGTACCTCTCTCCGCGAGGTTAGAAATTTAAATTTTATATTTATTTTTGTTTTATTTTTCTTTCAAAAATTAGATAACACTTCTCTAAGTAGTAATTGGTGTGTGTGTATATATATATATATATAAGAATTAATTTTAGACCTATAATTTTATAATTTAATGATTTTCAGTAGTAAAAACTTAAATGTCGAACCGATCAAATTTGTATCATAAATCAATCTTTTTATAATAGTGCACCCATCATCTCAAAATCCTGGATACGCCTCTGTCCATATATACCTCTTCTTCAAGATCACCTTGAAGGAAGGCATTATGAACATCCATCTGAAACATACTCCAACCCTAGAAGCAGCTAAGGCTATAACAGATCTCACTGTTACCATTTTTGCTACAGGAGAGAAAGTGTCATGGTAATCTAAGCCTTCTCTTTGACTGTAACCATTTGCCACCAATCTTGCCTTAAATCTTTCCACATCACCACTTGCTTTATATTTGATTTTGTAAATCCACTTAGATCCCACTGTGTTCTTTCCTGCTGGCAGTGATATAATTTCCCATGTTTTGTTTTCTTCTAAGGCTAGCACTTCTTGCTTCATGGCCTCTATCCACCTAGGGTCCTTTGCGGCCTCTTGAAATCTCTGTGGCTCCACTAATTTAGAGACTTTGGTTAGGTAGCACTGGTATTTAGGGGATGTCTTCTCATAAGAGATATTTTCCCCTAGGGTACAAACTAGTGCTTCCTTTTTTCTGGACAGCATAGTCTTTCATCCATATGGGCTCCTTTAAAAGTCTATGGAATTTTCTGATGTATGGTGCAGTTGGTTGTTCAATATGATGAGCATCAGCAGTTACCTGAGCTTGAGCTTCAATCATAGCATTGTCCTGTTTATCATCAGCCACAAACACATGCTCAACATTCATAACATCGGCATCTTGTGTGTTATCAGCCACAAGTGCATGATCATTAGTCATAGTGTCAACATTTTGAGTTTCTGGGATTACAGCTCCACCAAACTCAATAGGCTCTGCAGGTTCTACATTTATATGATCATTAGGAACAGCTGTTAGAGGAGAAAATTCCACCAACTCTTGTTCAATGAGCATATGATTCTCTTGTGCAGCTGCAGATGGTTTGTTCCTGAAAGGGAATAATGGTTTCTCTGAATTGAACATCCCTGCTAACAAAGAACAAGTTAGTGTTGAGGTCCAATAGTAAATATCCCTTTTGTGTCTCAGAGTATCCCATAAAAGCTGCCTTCCTTGCTCTTTCTGCAAATTTGTCATGCTTGACTAAGTTTGTGGCATAGCAGATACAACCAAATACTCTTAGATTATCAATGTGATTTTTCATCTTGTACAGGACTTCACTTGTAACACAGTGGATGGAAGTCTATTAATGACGTACACTGCAGCCTTCACACATAGACCCCAGTATCTGATGGGAATATCAGCTTGGAACCTCAAAGATCTGGTTGTGTCCAAGATGTGTTTTCTTTCAACCCTGCCATTTTGTTGTGGTGTGTGTACACAACTGCTTTGGTGCACAATCCCATGTTGACTCAGCAACTCATTACATTTGGAATTAAAAAATTCAGTGCCATTATCGGACCTTATGACTTTGACAGCAACATCAAATTGAGTTTTTATCATAGACAAAAAATCTTGTAATACTACTACAACATCTGACTTGAACTGTAATAAGAACACCCAAGTAAATCTGCTATGATCATCAACAATAGTGAGGAAATAGGATTTCTTATCAAGAGTAGCAGTTTTATAAGGTCCCCAAAGGTCTAAATGTACAAGTTGAAATGGGAAGTCACTACATGAGTCACTAGTTGAGAACTTCAACCTAGATTGTTTAGCCCTTGGACATACTGAACAATTTTCATGTACTAGACTATTACATTTTCTCTTTATTACTGCTATATCTATCCCTTTCATGACTGATAAAGATGGATGTCTAAGTCTCATGTGCCATAGATGATAGTTTCCAGAAGTGGTATCCACTGTTGCTGTCATATTTATTCCTATAGAATACTTGTTTATTTGTTTCATTTGTCTCTCACCTCCTGATCTCCTGATCTGAAGATGTACAAGCCACATTTTTCTTTACCAATCCCCCTCACCTTGCCACTGGATAGATCCTGAAAGACACATAAATCAGGGAAGAAGGAAATAGAACATGATAATTCCTTGGTTAACCTGGAGACTGACGATAGGTTGAATCTAAAATCAGGTACAAACAGGAAATTCCTTATGACTGACTCATCAAACACATTGGTCTCTCCTATGTGTGTGATATCAGCCTTACCACTTGTAGGCAAGTATATTTTGTCATTGCTGGAGTTTCATACTTCCTCAGATCTCAACAGATTTTCTAAACTAGCTGTAATGTGGTGAGTACCACCAGAGTCGACTATCCATTCACTATGTGGAATGTATGAATGGAAACATGTGATAGTACCTGACGAATTCGCCACCTTCTGGCAATCTGCACCATCCTTGCTCAACATATGCAGGATTTGTTGATACTGTGATTCAGTGAAGTATTGGCCCTTTGCATCTCCTGAAGCCTTTGCTCAAGTGAAGTGACTATCCTGGATGTTTGTTCCAGCAGGAGTGCCTACACAACACACATTATTCACATGTGCAAAAGGTTGAGTGTTATATTTACCATTGACAAAAAGTTGATTCTGAGGAGGTGACTGGTTGTAGTTTCCTCTAGCATTTTGATTTCCACTTCCTCCTCCAGAGTTGTATCTGCCTCTAGGTTTGAAATCATCAGGATAACCAATTATCTTCTAGCATTGCTCATTTGTATGACCTCTCACATGACAATGTTCACATCTCATAATAGGCTTTTTTCCTCTGTACCCTAGATCTCAGCCAGCTTGTAGTATAGTAGGATCATGAAGCCTATCCTGACCAGTTGCAACCTGATGACAGCTGATTGTCCTTTCACTTTCATCCTCATAAATCATAGCATATGCTTGACTTACAGTAGGAGCTACAGATTTCATAAGAATCTGCCTTCGAGTTTGATCATAAGAGTCATTCAAGCCATTCAAAAATTGAAGCAACCTCTGGTCTTGTAGATGATCATCATATTCTTTGGATTTAGGGCAGTCATATTTAGGAGTTGAAATTATAGTGTTGTACTCATCCCAGAGCTCTTTGAGTTTTGAGTAATAAGTAGAACAGAGCTCGTACCTTGCGTTTGATTGGTGATTTCTCGATGCAATTGGAAAACTCTTACTCGATTGATTTTGTTGAATCGTTCATTCAGATCCTCCCAAACAGCATTGGCACTTGATCAGTATACCATTCCACTTAAAAGAAGCTTCGAGACAGAATTCATGATCCATGAATGCACTACTGCATCACATTTCTCCCATGCATCAACCAAAGTATCTTGAAACTTCTCTCTGCTACAGGTTCCATTGACAAATCTCAATTTTCCTTTTCCAAGTAGAGCAATCCTCATCGATCTGCTCCAAAGGCTGTAGTTCTCAGTTCCAATTAGCTGGATAGGGATAAGCTTTGAACCAGGAGTATCTGATGGCTGTAGAAAATGCGGGTGTTTGTGATCGATCTGTTCTTCAACGTCTCCCATGTCAGCTTCAAATTCTCAGATATGAAAGGATCGAGTTTGCAGAAGCGAATTAGAGCTCAAAGCTCTGATACCATGTCATAATTTGTACAATCGAATGCACAAATTCATGAAGCCATTGGAGAGAATAGAAAGGTTGAAGAAGAAGATATTTTGTGGAATAATTTTGTGTATTCATTCAGCTCAACTGAGCACTATTTATACATGAACGAAAGTAGCATTTTCTCTAACCGACTAACTACTTTGTAATAACGAATATGACAGCTGAAATAACTAAATTAACACTAACTAATTTAGTCGACTAACTAACTATCAGTAACAACTCACTTTATACAATATGCCTATCTACAACTACTATTAATCAACACACACTTTAATATTAATCACATCCATTTCCTTTTCGTATATGTTCCTAGATTTCACCATCAGAGAGTTCCTCTTGTAATTCTTGTTTGTGGTACTTCCTGTGTTGGGAAGTCTACTATTGCTACCCAGCTCGCACAACGCCTGAACTTGCCAAATGTCTTGCAGGTATCTATTCCTTATAAATTTCTTGGATTTTCTTCTATATTTCTTATTTGGACTTAGAAGCATGTACTCTGCTGCTTTCTTATCCATTCACAAGCATTTTATTTTTTTAACAGACAGAGATGGTGTATGAATTGTTGCGCACATCAATAGAGTACGTACTATCTCTGCAGATTAAATTCTTCAGTTTTGATACATTTTAGGCATAACTACATAAATAGATACTCAAACTTGGCCCCGGCTGGTAAGTAAGCACTCCAACTTTGAGTATGCATATCTAGTTACCTCAATCATTCTCCATTGTGTCTTACAAAATGATCATCTAGACACCTTCAAAATTTATGTGCCACGTCAGCTTCGGGTGTTCACGAGACACAAGGGGGATGAGCTGGAGTATTTAGTTGCCAATTGAGATCACGTTGATGTGTCTAGATGTGCACTCTCAAAGTTGGAGTGATTACTAATTTCTTGAGGCCAAGTTTGAGTGTTTGTTGTGTATTATGCCTACATTTTATCGGTAGTTATTTTAGTGTCATGTCTGTTAGAGTTTTTGCTGAGAATTCAGTTCCAATGATATTTACGCATCTTGTAAATTTATGTCAGTGCACCTTTGACGTCTTCACCAGTATGGACACGTGATTTCAGCTCACCGGAGGAGCTAATGACTGAATTTTGCAGAGAATGTAGAATAATATGGAAAGGTAATTTGAGACCTATCAGTATAAGTAACTGATTCGGAGCATATTAAGGAATTTGATCCATATTTCCCCATTTATGTAGGTTTGGCTGGTGATTTGAGAAAAGCAACGAAAGATGGCAAACCGATTATAATTGAGGTATCACAATCCCCTAGGTTTAATTGTTCATTAAAGTTCACTTTCTGTTTTTCTTTTTTCAAATTTGTTTGAACTCTTTAATTGGTAAAGATGGAATTTGAGTAGCATATAGTATTACAGTTGTTGATAGCAGCTGATTTGTATAACATCAGCTTATGCAATAATTAAAAGCCGATATGAAGTTCCCTTTCGCTTCTATATGCAATTTTCGAAAATATATAACATCAACTTGTTCAATAATGAAGTTTCATTTTTCCAAATAAGATTTACCATCCAATGATCCCTCTTTCATGGTAAAACAATGGCAGGGCATACATTTAGATCCCAGAATATTCCTGATGGAAGAACATAAATTACTACCACCGCCTACCGCAGACTACGAAGAACCAAACTTTTCGAAGGTCAAAGACCACAAGGAAATACAAAGGGAAAGTAATCACAGTATTGGACTTGGCAGTCAGAGTAACGGTAAAGATCGCTATCCTGAGAATGTTAGTTCGGATGGAGCATCTTTTGAGTCAGACAAGCTAGCAGATTCTCTGAAATCAATGGATATTGTCGAGAAAATTTCTGAAAATAAAGGTACGTCTTTGCTGCACTATTTCTACTTTCATTTTCAAAAATATCATCCGCTCAATTTCTCCTTTTTTTTCCTTTTAAAATATTGGCAGAACTGGTGTCTCGTGACAAATTTTCTGGCCATGCTGGCGAAATAGTTAATGATTCAGGAGCAGATCAAAATCCTGCTCACAGAAAACAAACTTCGAATCTGCCAATATTTATTCCTATAGTTCTAAGGATGGCGGACTTTGATCATAAGGTAGTGTAAATTCTATTAGTTTTTTTCTCTTCTAGATAAATAATTATGACCAAGTGAATTAGAGTTCTTTACTACTGAATTTATGTTTGCTTCGCAATGTTCTTATACTTGAAGTTAAGAAGAATATGTCATTGTCTTACATTTCAATCGTTCCCAATGATATTTTCCATCTCTACATATTCTTTTTCTTGTTATTAATGTAATATGCAAGTAAAATAAGTTTTTTTATATAATCTTATATTGAAATGTGTGACACAAAGGAATAGGACTGCTCCTCGATATTCTATTTCGGTGCTTAACATATTGAGAAAGTTTTCTACTTTTAATCAATAACCAGGCATTTCTGGAGGAGTGGGTAGCTACTCGTATATTCAGGGAGAAGCATCACTCCCAGGTTTGAAATGCTTTTATGCTTTCGATATAATTTGGTGCATGATCTTGTCAGTCTTTGATAACACAGATTCTCTCTGTTCAAACTTTTATTGATGTCTACTCTTTCTGTTTTCACGGATGAGCATTTGATTTTGTAGATTGATGGAGAATGATTATCCTACATTTATATATTTACGATAAAAATATGCATTCACATTGGGCATAGTGTATTTGTATGCTTGTGAGCATTTTCCCTTAGTGTTTCTTGTTTAGCCGTTAATTCACTTAAGAAACTTTTTTCCAGGTTAAAGACAAAGTGATAACTAACTTGATGACTATTCAGGACTACTTGTGTTCATTTACATCACAGGTATGATGTGCTCGTTTTCTATTTGCTTCCGTTTGATATTCTTTATAGTGAAGATTCAATTATTATTCACAAATTTCATGATCCTGTGAACAGGGTTTGACTGTAGTTGACATATCAGCTGCAACATTTCCACAGACACTGGATTGGCTGCATAATTATCTTCTTCAGGTAATTTAATGCAGTATTATCCTTCTACAATGGTGTGTTTTGTTGGTTATATCACTGGTTGATTGTTGATTTCATTTGGAAAAGTTGATCATTTTATGCCTGAGGAGTAGGACCGGCTGGCAAATGAATTGATTGTTCACAATAAATTTTCTTCTTCCTACTTTCAGTGTCTCGAGCAAGGTTTCTAGGGAAAATCATGAGCAAAAATCTAGAGAGTTAACTACTAACCATATTCTTGACGAATAAGGTACCTATTTAACTATTGTGTCTACTGCCTTTGAAGATATGTATACTTTTATTTTTTTACCTCACACCAATGGTACTCTTTTAGCTTCCTTGATTAGAAGCTATCTCTACTATGTTCTGGTGCATTTACCAAAGGCAATATCATCATCTATTAGTAAAACTTTAGGCTTGTTAGAAGTCCGAGGTGCTATATTTGAGGTGTATAGTAACATCATTTTGCATATTTTTTGGTTAGCCAGATTATCTATGTATATGTTTGGACATGCATATTCATGTAAGACAGTTTTAAACAGTATAAAAGAAGATCGACATGAATTACTCCAAGGAAGTAATTAGACAACTATTGACTAAGTTAAACCTCCATAAATAGGCAATGTATAGTTTTTTATGACCCGTGTAAATGCCTTGATAATTATATGTTTGAATGCGACAAATGACTAAGTTTGGCTAAAGTTTGCCTGCCATGGTCCATGGATACTTTTATACAGGGTGAAAATCTAGAGGGGAGTGAGAGTGTTCACCCGAACCCCCTCAACAAAAAATTATATTGTGTATATATAAGGTAACTTTATTTTTTATAGAAGAGTGATTGCGCAAGTGTAAAGTTAGCCATGTCACAGATAAAAGAAACCACTATTCACTTTTCACCATAAAAGTACAATATCCTATTTGGTCCAGAGGTGTAGGCACGTGTATGTCAGGGTGTCCAATTGGACACCTTTCGTCGAAATAAATACCTTATATACAAGTAAAATGATACACGAAGTGATTAAATAACATATTTTGGACATTCTTAACATACTAGGTTGTTATAGCCTAGTGGTTTTAGATGTCTTGAATGTGTGTTTAGACATCTTTAATGAGCCAGTGCTCGCGTGTTAAAATCTCACTTAAACTTTTAAAAAAAGATTTAATTTTTGAACCCTTTTAGTGAAATTTCTAACTCTGCCACTGATTTGGTCACCATCACCTACATAGGAGTGAGATGGTTACAATATTATTTGATCATCTTCACCGATAAAGGGGTGAGATGACACCCATAATCACCGATAAAAGGAGTGTGATGGATTCTAACGGTCATCATCAGGATAAAGGAGTGAGATGAAAATCACATATTTTTGGGAAAAGGGTCTTTGAAAAATACTCCAACTTTGGCCGAATTTACTGTTACCAAACTTTATGGAGGACCTTTTACCCCCCACCCTATTTATTTTTTTGTATTGAATTATTGTCCAAACCACCTTGAGAAATAAGAAGGACGAACAACTCATCCTTGTACCAAAAAGTCCCAATACAATGATGGTACATGGGATTGGTCATGAGAGTATGGTTACCTCGAGAGTGCATAGATACAAAGTGTGAAATACACAGATCCCATGTCCCAAAAAAACAAAAGAAATTAACCATTATCAAAAGTAAAGGAATTCCTCTGTGGACGGATTTTGAAATTTGGTGTTCCTTCAATGTTATTCTTCAACCAGTTTTTTACTTCATTGGGAATAGTCGAATTCTGCGTGAAAAAGGTATATTTCCTTCGTTTTCACCCATATTAGCAAGGTAATCTGCCAAGTTATTTACTTCTCTATAGCAATGCTGGAATTTATAATTACCATTCCTCTTCAAAGAATTAATCTGACCGATGAGATGAACGATATGACAGTTGACATTGGAGTGATCATAGATCATGTTAATAATGATCATGGAGTCAGATTCTATGTCAACATTCTTGTATCCATTAGTGATGCACCATTGCATTCCATGAAGAATAGTGTTGGATTCAGCAACATTATTAGTACAGTCTCCATAGTAGTCTGAGTAAGCCATGATCAAAAAACCACTATCATCCCTGAGAATGCCTCCTCCACCTGCGCTGCCTGGATTTCGTTTGCTGCATCCATTGGTGTTCAATTTGAATCTGCTAGGACTTGGTTTACTCCACCTAAGACATTTGATGTTAATACTGGGTTTCAGTCTTTCAATTTGTATTATCGTGTTGCTCCATTGCTGATTGTAATGTACTTTTGGGAACTGACAAAGGAGCAACATTCTGATCTGACGGATAACATGATTGATAATGCTGCTTGGAAGGCTTTTGAACTCCTCGTACTTATGACTACATCGGGGTTTCCAAATTTCCCAACAAATGAATAAAGGAAGGCATTGTATTAGCACAGAGTGAACTCTATTCTTTGTGTTGCTTAGCCACCAAGTAATAAGAGTGTCTTATTTTGTCTTGTCTATTGTTAATGCCACAAGAATTTGAGAAGAAATTCCAAAGTGCATTAGCAAGTTCTCCTTGTTTGAAGAGGTGATCCACATTCTCTATGCATCCTTGCGCACAACAAATGCACTTTGAAGGTCCATGAACTTTGAATCTTTGAAGAGCTTCATCAGTTGGTAGTTTATTTGACAGCAACCTGAGCATGAAAAAGAAAATCTTGTGAGGGACCTGTTTTTGCCAAGTTCTGGCAGCAGTAAGGGTAGTAATATTACTGCTTCTCAGTACTTGCCAAGCAAATTTAGTGGTGAAAAAACCATTTTGATTTGGAGTCCAAATAGGCATGTCATTATTGTGTCTCATAATGTCGATGGTAGCAATATGGCTAACAAAATAAGTAGGTAGAACACTATTAAGCTTAGCAAAGTTCCAACCATCATTAGTGATAAAATCAAGCACCTTGACCTTTTTAGAATGGTAAGTGCCAGGAAAATGATGAGCAATAGGTCCTGAGCCAATCCAGTTATCCCACCAAAAAGATACATTACCATTACCAATTTTCCAGAAAATATGTTTTTCACAAAGGGTTCCTGAGTCAAGAAGTCTTTTCCAAATATGAGATTGTCCTGAAGCCCATTTTTTTGAAACAGGATGTGCTCTTGGACAATATTTTTTTTCAATAAAATCTCTCCAAATAGAGTTTTGTTTTGAAATTCCACCAGATTTTGGCTCCAAATGCATAACTAATGTCCTGGATTGATCTGAATCCAATCCCACCTTCCAATTTTGGAAAACAAAGATTTTTCCAAGCAATCCAATGCATTTTCTTCTTTCCTTCTCCATCACTCCAAAAAAAAATAGCCATTAGCTGCTCAATTTGCTTAATGGTAGTTTTGGGGAGCTGAATAACAGACAAGATATGTAAAGGAATTGAATAAAGGACAGAGTTTATAAGAATGGATCTGCCACCATGAGAAATCATCTTACCTTGCCATCCTTGCATTCTATTAGCCACCTTAGAAACAAAGTTACCAAAATAAATAACTTTTTTTCCTACCATTATAAATAGGAGCTCCTAAGTAATTAAAAGGAAAGTTCTGTTGATCATAACCAGTAATCTTCTTGATATCATTAATGATAGATTGAGAGGTGTTGGAGTTAACTAAAAAGCAAGATTTACTCTTGTTTATAAGTTGTCCAGAACAATTTTCATATATGGAAAGCTTATGAATTATAGAAATAAGAGATAGAGGATCACCTGAGGAGAATAAGATAGTATCATCAGCAAAACTTAGATGAGTAATGACAGGACAACCTTTATCAACAGTATAAGGAATAAAACTTTCATTCTTTAATTGGTTCATAAGGATGGTAAGTAATTCTGAACCAATTATGAAAAGCTATTGGATTTGAAAAAACCATGCCTTCCTCCATTAATGTTAGTGGAGTACCATTTATTAGAGAGAAGTCTCCAAATCATGTCAGTCCAGTATTCAGAAAAACCAAACTTTTTTAAGACTTCACAGAGATATTTCCAATCTACTCTATCAAAAGCTTTGGTCATATCTAACTTTAGGACAACATTACCATTAGCGTTTTCCTTACCAATGTTATGAACCATTTCTTGGGTTAGCATAATGTTGTCTGAGATAGACCTACCTTCAAGGAAACCTGCCTGATTAAGAGAGACTACTTTGTGTATCACCTTTGGCAAGTCTGGTATTCAAAAAATTTGAGATGATTTTGCAGCTAAAGTTACTAAAACTTATAGGTCTTAACTCAGCATATTTTTGAGGATTCATGTGTATTTTAAAGGTATATATGTGCCCACATGGACACGTTACTATTTATAATATTGCAATATTTATGATGTCCACGTGGACACATATATACCTTTAAAATACACTATTAAATAGTGCAGGGGGTAAAAGGTCTTTACCAAAGTTCGGTATTGTTACCAAAATTTCGGTAAAAGTTCGGATATATTTTCGACTTTTTTCCCTATATTTTTATATAACTTATGCATGGATGTTGTGTTGGAATAGTGATAATCTGCTTGAAATGTTCTTCTTTGCTTTTAGTCGGAATAGTGATAATGTGCTAACATATGAGTCGATGTATACATATACGTGATACAATGCAATAGACATCAAAGTAAGTGCCTTCTTGCCACCACAAGAAACATAGAAAATACAATTTAGAGTAGTAAGGATGGCTTGACATGAAGTTTGACTAGGATAATGCATGTTCAAATGCTTTTGCCGGTGATAGTGTTGTGATATATAAGATTATGTGTGCATAGAAATATGTATAAATTGTATATTTCATGATTACGTTTGAGTTGCAGGTTTGCTTTGTTGAGATGAAAATTCTTTCCCCTTAAAGTTATAGCTTGTCTAGACGGTTACACAGATTGATTCTTACTGATTTGTTGAACTTATTCCTTAACTCCCTCTAACTGTTTTACAAGTTTTAGAAAAAAGATAGTACGGGGAGATTGAGCAACCTACCTCTGAACTGAAATGTCGAGCCTCCATGTGTCATCTTGTGGAGGCTCGGATTTACTTTTGATAGATATAAAGTATAAAGTAGTTGTAAGATAAAATCCTAAGTTTTCTCCATGAACCCTAAATATAGTTGTAAGATGTAATGTCTCTAGAGGAGACTATATATGTATATGTTTGACGCTTTCAAACTATTTTGGATGTTTATGTTGCATAATGGTTTAAGGTCGCTTGATGCCCAATTTTCATGTGAATGATGATACAAAGTTAACGCTCAAACTACTCTATAAAGAGTAAGCGATCGTCGTCAATACGAATACCCAACTAAGAGTCGGGGTTAGATCCCGCAGAGAAAGATAGCGCGGAGAATTCTATCAAGAAATTTCGAATGTAAGTTAATCCATTTGTAGTAATAAGAACAAATGGGTGGATAATTGTCACGACCCAGACCATCGTGATTGGCTCCCACACTAACCCTTGGGTGAGAGAACCATTACTACAACTCAACTAAGCAACTTAACGAAAAACTAGGCATTTAAAGATACGGAAGCAAGTTTAAATGTCTAAAGAAATATGGAGTTCCCATAAACTCCGGAAGTTTAACCAAAACAACTTCCAAAATATTTGCGGAAAACAACGCCTAGAACCTGAAAGTTAATGTAACATCTCGCAATTTGAAATAACTAGGAAGAAGCTAATAATTGGAAATAGTCATTTTTGGAAAGAATGAAAATCTGAAAAATTTGTCAAGTTATAATAAGTTGAGTTTTAGCCAACTTCAAACGGTCATAACTCCTAGCTCAGGATGAGTTAGAGTCACTTCCAGATATGATAGGAAAGCTCTTGGAATGATCTTTCCAACGCCGCTGAATTTGCGCGATTTCGAGTTTGTATGAGTGAGTTATGCCCTTTGAAAGTTGGGCTGTTGGAATAAGGAAAGTCCAATCCGGATTTTGAAAGGGTAATTTAGTCTTTTCCTTACCTAATTATTTTAATTCATTTTTCAGATTTTAATTGGGGTAAATTCAGATTTTTGTCAGTTTAGAAAAGTGAATTTTACGCTAGGGCAGAGAAGAGGAGAAAAGAAGAGAAAGGAGAAGAACGTTCAAGATTCGTCGATTTCGTCGAGGTTAGCTTGTGGATTTCGTCGGGGGTGATCCCTACAAGGTATGTGAGATCACATAGCGTTGGGTTAGTTCACCCACGCACCAACCATGATTCAATTCAGCGAATTTAAGTCTTTGAAAGTTTAGAAATTGAGTTCTTGATGAACATTGTTGATGTTTCGTTTGAATTTCTTATGGGTTGTGTTATTGATGGTTCTTGCGATTTGATCCATGTTTCTAGGTGTAATTTTGGTTTGAATCTATCATATATTGAGGGTATAAATGATTCTAAGTGCTTGGGAAAAGAACCATTGAAATTAACAGGGTTTAGAGGTAAAAAACGAGTAAGAAAAGTTGTCAAACACCTGGGGAAGGGGGTGGGGAGTCGCGCCAGCCAGCGCGCCCCAACATGTTCTCTGAAGTTTGAGGGCTGGCGCCCCGCGCCTCTCAGAGCGCCAGGGACGCCAGTTCTCCCCATTCATTCTCCACCTTTTAGTACTTGTTCCTTAGCAATGTACCTATGTTTTCTAGTTAATTCCAACACTCTAAGGTACATCTAAACATCATGAAATCATCCATAAACATGAGATCATGAACCTTGAATCCATAATCCAATTCAAGGAAAGTTAAGATCAAAGTCAAGAGAAGTAAGAGTCAAGTCAAGAGAAGTTCTTAGAGTGTTCCAAAAGTCTTTTCCAAATGTTTTAACTTTGTTTTAAGACTTAAAGTTCAAGTTGAGTAAAGATTAAAGAGTAAAGTTTGAAGTTCATTTCTTCAAAAGTATATGGGGACTATGTATTCCCAAAGGGTTTAAAATGTTTTCACATTTAAACAAGAAAGGAAACC
>JAJOOS010008608.1:0-18017 GCA_029582725.1 Solanum chiquidenum
CCCATAGAACATCAAATTAACCCCATTTCAGATGACGAAGACTCTACTCGAAAGGAGTATCAAGTGGAAAGATTACATTTTAAAAAATCCAGTTTACTATCGAGGCATAAAAACAAACAGGGGACTGTCCGATACTCGTCTCACATTTTATTTCCAGACAACTAAGCTTTTAACTTACGTAATATAATCTAGCTCTTTGATTTTATTTCTACATTACTGACTCTTCCTTGCCAAATCCTATTAGCTGACCAGAGTAAGGAAATAACGAAGCTACGAAGTGGAAGAATGCTCACTAGCATTGCTGATCTTACAAACGCGACTTGGCTGAATCTGTTGTAGCACTCTGCAATGACCACAAAGAAAATGAATATATCAGTAAATATTTTCAAGCGGAGAGTGGGAGAGGGGTTTAAGATAAGATAAGATGACAAGCTGTTGCCCGCTCTTTTTCTAACAAGAGTTCCCGTAACACCCCATATTGACGAGTTTTGTTTCTTTATATGGAAAGCTTTACACCCAAACCCCCTTACCCAGGAACTCAAATGTGGTTCTTTCCACTTCGTTACATTAATAACTCAAATGCGGTCTTTATCCCTAAGCTATCTCTCTCGTCTAATTATGAGATGTTCTTTTTTTAGTACACCACATTTGATGCATCTGGTTACTGACTACCAGTTGCTAATGATTATAACACTCGCTAGTGCACACAGTATTCAGGATCATCTAGTGATAATATATTAGTGCTTTTACGTGACTACTAATGTGACCTTGCATTCAACAGCCAAGGATGTGTGTCAATGAAAATGATGGCCTCATGCCTGATCTGAGCTGCGGTCTAATATGTGCTGCAGATAGCAAATGGAAACCTAGTCCACTAATCCAACAAAGGAAAACTAGATACATACATTTGGAGGTAGAATAATAGAACAAAGGGTTGATACTCACAGTAGTTGTGGCAGAAGCAGAATAGAGTCAGAGATCTAAACGAAACACTAAACATAGGTCCATGAAATTGCCTCAAACATTTCAAAACCTAAATGAATCCCGGAACACATAACACTAATAGAACTCAAAACACTCACCAGAGGAGCCCCCTTGGAAGCTCTTTCAGCTAGGTAGGAACAAGGCTTGAAAAAGTCTCCATACATTCTTGACCACTCATCCAATCGTGAATAGATGTATTTGGATCCAAGAGTGTCTGCCCAGAATATGATCCCTCCTCTGGCAAAGAAAGTAGACAAATCTTTCTTATTAAACAAGAAAACTTTTCTTAATAGATTCAAGTCTCTTTTAGCATGTTCCTGGGACAGAGTTCGCTTGGGGGGGCGGGGGGGGATTTGTTTTATTGACAAACAGAAAAATGTTTCTGAAACGAACCTGTAAGGAGGGAATCCCATGCCCATAATAGCGGAAATGTCAAGATCAGAAGATTTGACCGCTATGCCTTCTGCAAGCACTCTGCAGGCTTCATTTACCACAGGGAAGAAAATCATCTCTATGATATCCTTGTCCGAGAGTTTTGCCATCTGTGTCGAGTTCAAAACAATTGAGTAAAAGCAGAGTAGAATTACTGAAAATAGTCTCAAGAGTAGTAGTATTAGTCAACAACGAGGAGGGAGAGAGAGACCTTAGGGTCAATGGTAACACCAGACATCTCTCTTGCCTTCTCAATATATTTCTTTATTTCTGGATCTGGACTCGCTTTACGTCTGTCGTCATACACATAAAATCCTCTCCGAGTAGATTCACCTACAGAAAGTGTATCAAATGTCCATTCATATATGTTTCAAATTGCGTTTTTGACTAAATAATCTGACCGGCATTTCAAAATATAGGAAACATACCAGCCCTTTTATCTTCTTGCATGAGCGGTATCAACATTGATTTGTAAGTTCTCTCCGGGAAATTCATCACAAATTGCCCGCCAGTGGCAATTGCAACACCAAAACCAACAAGATCACATAATCTGCATATGGTAAACCAAACCTTTAAAGCCAGGGCAACTTAACAGGCATGCATATCTAACCCAACAGCACTGTTATCTTTTTACCTGAAGGGGCCCATTGGCATGCCAAATTTCGTAATGACCCTATCTATGCGAAAGACATCTGCTCCACGTTCAACTAGCAAAAGAGCAGCTTGGGTGTAAGGAAAGAACATTCTGTTGACAGCAAAACCGGTGCAGTTCCCCACCACCACAGGAGTTTTCCTTATCTTCTTGCCAACATCAAGTAAGTCTACAATTACTTGGGGCGATGTCTTTTGGGTGCGGACGATTTCCAACAATGGCATCACATGAGCCGGACTGCACCCACCAATCGATCAATTTGGCAGAACTACCAAGAAAAGTGCAAAAAAAAAAAATCACAGTTCCAGAAAATATTACCTGAAAAAGTGAGCTCCAATAATACGATCTTGAGATTTGGTCTTTTCCCCAATCAAATTCAAGTCAATCGTAGAAGTGTTACTTCCTAGAATGCAATGTGGAGGGCAATACTTCTCAAGATCTGCAAATATTTGCTGCTTTAGAGATACATTCTCGATGACAGCCTGTTACACATATTAAGAGCAAGGTAAAGTAAGATACCAAGGAAAATCAGAGAGTTTATCCTATAATGAGAATACTGACCTCAATGACCATGTCCACATCTCTAAAATCTTCATAATCCAGAGCACCCTTGAGTAGGGAGAGAGTTTTTTCAAACTTGTCTTGACTCATTTTCCCTTTCTTGACACTACTTTGCAAATTGGCTGAGAAATTAATGTATCAGTCACTAGCCATAACAAGTATAAGCGATCATATCAAAGCAAGACAGTGGTTTTACCTTTTACTCTACCCAACCCAGCCTGTAGGAATTTGTCATTAACTTCTTTCAAGATCACCGGGTAGTTACTAAGAAGCAGTGCAGTCGCAATTCCAGAACCCATTAAACCACCTCCAAGAATTGCGACCTTTTTTATGCGTCGCGGTTTTAATCCTAAGTCGGTAACCCCTGGAACCTGTTTGTGTGAGGAAATGAGTAGGAAGAATCAAGAGGTCAGACTTGAAGACTGAAAAGGATGAACAATATCACAAACTGTTTGGCACACAAATCGTTCAGATTTCATTGCTTAGTGTTAATATAAGTATCAACTTATGCAATAATCAATCATCATAGCCTCACATATTCAATTAAGAATACAACTGGTGTACATATACAGACAATGCAATTGCGAAGTCTCTACTAATTCCTGGAATAAAACATAGCTTTGATTATGTTTGGTATAGCAGTCATACAAAGTTATCTAGTGTTGAATAAGCTTACAGTTTCCAGGAATTGGGTCCATTATAGCATTACAAAGACTAGAGGTTCTCCTCAGATCCATATGAACTCAAAATAAACACTCAGTTTTATTGAAAAGGAATATGAAAACAAACTAAAATTTTGAAACGCTATTTACAACCAGGTTGAAATATGCGACAATAATTTCTAAGTAAAGGATTTAACTCATTAACCTTTGTGGTTGCACGCTGAGCAAAGAAAACGTTGACCAAGGCCTTGCAGGTTTCGGAATGTAGAAGACTTTGGAATGCTTCAGCCTCCTGCAAATACCAACAATTTTTTAGATAATACAAGTTACACAATAAAACCGAAAGCACAAGAGGAATAGGGCCAGAACTAAACCTTCCAAAGCCCAGCACGTGGGCCAGACACTATACCCTCTTCAACAACATCAATGACAACTAAGGGATGCTGGAGGTTTGGAGCCTGTCTGCGCGTTTGAACTCTTGCAAACTTTAATATTTCCCTAGCCTCACCAAGAGGCTCTATCTTGTCAGTTTTGTGAAGACTGGCAACCCAAGGCTTTCTGCACTCCAAAATATCAAGAGCCCACTTACGAGCAGTATCCAATAATTGGTTTGATGGAACTACAGCGTCAACAAGGCCCAGATTAACAGCTTCCTCTCCTTTAACAGGCTTTGATGTCTAGATTGATATATTAGAGCAAGAGGGTCAGAAGCAACCATAGCGCCAAAAATATGGACTCATAACTTAAAGCAAATGGCAGCTTACTAGCATCATTTCAAGGGACTTAGCAAGACCTACAAGGCGGGGGAGGCGCTGAGTACCTGAAATAGTGCAGATAAAATGAGATAAAGGAAGAAATGTGGTGTGGGATTATAGAGAAAAGTGGTATGAGTACTGCTTATGATAAGGATCATATTGCTTTGGATCAAAGGATTACAAATAAACAAAAACAAAAAAAAAAAGAGTCCCAGGATGTCCCATTTAAAGTTTTGCTAGCAATTAGATCAGATTTTTAATAATTTGAATACCGCTAATCTAGACATAAGGTACCTAAAATACAAAATGCTCCCTTATATATATTAATTTAAGACATGCATCAGCTTGTTTTTAGTACATGAGCAATTAGCTTCAGTACATGGTTCATTACATTTCTGCATGTCCTATGATGATAACCAGTTTTTCCATGAAACAATGTGCACAGTTTCTTAGTAGAAGACACTGATTTCATATTTATTAACTTCTTAGGCTATCTGTGCAAAATTATTTTGATTATCTTCACAGACCCCAATAAATTTATATGCTTCTCAAGGATGGTCAACCAGGTTATGATATTTTCTAGTCTTACAAACTTAAGACTTTACTAGTGTTGACTATGAGGACATGTCTTGCACCAGTCTATGAAGAAAACAAACCAAATTCAAGGCCATTTATTCATGTGTTTCATTTTCTTTCTTTAGATAATGGTGGTCCCCAGAACAGCTTGCGCACGCCTTGGCTATTCCATGAGATACCAGCTACCTCTTACTAGCACATGTACCGGGTAATACTACCCACAAAGGATTAGGAAAATGAGAAGAAATTACCTAGTGTAGTTTGACTCTAGACGTCATGGTTCTCCTCCGACTCCATTAACCACTAGGTTACACCCTGGGTATGACCATGTATTCATGTCTTACTAGTATCTGATAAAGTATGCTTGGATAAATTGGGTATGAATTTTTGAATGCATGAACCTTTTTCCCCCAATTTAATTTCCACTTGAGGGTCAGTGGATGGACTTCTTTTAATGACCACAACAAACATTGGAGAGATAATTAATTTTTTATAAGGAGAAGCTTTAGAAATTATACATTCCAAGGTGTATTCTCCAAAAACTAATAGTGATCAAGAGGTTGAAGCAACGGTTTACGTGTTTTTTATCAGGGAAATATTTTAATAAAAAAAATCCTTTACGTAGCACTTGGATGTTTAAATTACTATTTATGTAAAGATAACTAGAGTTGGACATTAAGGTTAGGTAGTGCGCTTGAACATACTGGATTTCAAAACTACGACATTTTTGAAAAGGAAGCAGAAATTCACAGTTCATAAAATAGGATTTGGTAAAAGCTGATAGCATTCATGTTTTTTTTTTCAATATTTTTGTAATGATGATTTATAAGTGCTTCTCGCAATATTACTTTTTTAGCCTAATGAAAAAGGTCATACATACTTTTTTAGCTTAATGAAGAAGTTTTAATTGGAAAAAGGTCATACATATTAGTATTATCCCCATACATTTATGAAAAATTAAGAGTGAAATTCATATAAGGCACAATGCGCTCACTCATAAACAACGGTTATACAAGCTTTGATTGTTAGAAAGTGAAAAACTAGTCACCCAAAGCTGATGGTAAATTCAGAAAAAATAAATAAAGAGAACATAACAATTTAAGCATACAGACAAGCTTTGCTTACCTCCAAACCCTGGAAGTATACCAAGTTGAAGTTCAGGCAATCCAAGTTGTGCATTGGGAGTAGAAATTCGTGCATGACAAGCCTGATTTTAACATATAAGGAGTCAGCAAATGATTAACAGGATAAACTGTAGAGAAATATAACTTATATATACCATTGCAACTTCCAGTCCTCCACCTAGAGCCAGACCATCAATTGCCGCCACAGAAGGTTTTCTTGCAGCTAACATCAGATATAAATCAGCAAATATAGACACGTTTAAACTGCACCAAAAGCTTTAAGTAAGAAGATCATAACCCTAAAGGCTCACCTTCAACGGTGTCAGTGAGGATCTCCACTGATATAAAACCAGGCTTTGGTGATTCGACTGTGAACATACTGAAGTTAGCTAAGAAAACTCTTGCAGCACCATAATAGAAAATAAGCAAAACAGAAATGTATACCTGTTCCTCCCTGCAGTTTACCGAAGGCACTGATATCGAAACCACCAGAGAACCTGCCATTTGCGCCTGTAAATGTTTACACATTCAAGGTTAATATTTCACTAAATTGAATATATGAAGAGACTGTGATCTCTTGGCTTTTACCTGTCACAACAATCGCTTTCACATCATCCCTTCTTAAGGCCTGATCGTAGTTCTCTTTCAAGCTATACAGCACTGAAAAGAAATTGCAATAGTATCAAAATGAATTATTGATTCAAAGTATTGAGCATCAAATTTGGGAAATCACGAAATTACATTTTAAGGAAAAACAAGCTTTTCTTATACAGTTATTCTGACCTCTTTTCCAAAATTAAACACAAGAAGTAGCAACTTTAGTAACTTTCTCATAGTTACATTTACCAACATCAACAATTTAAAATATGTTGTATAACACAAATGTCAATCAACTCCCCTCAATCCAAAATTAGTTGGATCAACTATAAAAATCATATATAGTCATTCCATCCTAAAACACATATCTTATAACACAAGCGTTAGATCATTAAAAGATCTTCACACATGCTTCCAGAGATAGAACTCCCTCAATCAACACTAAGCAAAAGAAGTGGCAGAGCCAAGCTCAAAGGAAACTACCAAGTGCAAGGCACAGCGTATAGCATATGGATGAAAACATTCCATAAGCCTTGTAATCTGTCTGTGCATGGATGTCGCGGATTAGAGTAGAAGGTTATTAGGTAATCGTGTGTTATCTCACTTTTATCCGGGCTAGGTTTGATGGAAGTTTGGTACACTATACATGTTTCTCCTTCCTTACCAATAATTAATAGCATTATTCTCATAGTTATCGATTCATGTTACTACCTGTTGTTTCTTGTGCTTCGGTTATTGCATTATTTGGACATTGTTACTGTTCTTTTTCTCTGAATGCTATCTAATGTTTTCCTTATGATTTACTATGTACTCTTTGATTCTATATTTTTCTCGTTACTCGGAAACAGCTCCTCTACATCTATGAGGTAGAGTAAGGTCTGCATACACTCTACCATCCTCAAACCTCACCCTATAAATCATATATATTTGTGATCATTTGAAAAAAAGAGGAAATATAACAGCCATTTCAAACATTCAATCACGCCTCAATGGAAATTTAAGTTAAACTCTGACTCTTATAAATCATATGCTTTCATTCGATCTACTAAAGCCAATTAACATTTTAAGAATTGATCCTCTCTTTTTTTGTAGCTATGATGTCCAAGCCAGTAAGCCAGTTTGCGCGTACCTCAACTAATTCCACCAATACCTAGTAACTCTATCTACCGACAGAAAATATAAGTAAGTAATTTTACCTCCCATGATTCAGAGGATTGATTAATAGTTCGTCAAATTTAACAAAATCCATCAATAATTTGCAAATACGAGTGAAAAAAAATGATAATATAAGATCAGTGAGATCTAGAAAAGCACTTTAACGTACCATCTAACGCGAGAGAATTGACAGGAGGATTGATAATTGTAATGACGGCAACTCCATCAGCTCCAACTTCAATCGTAGTTCTTCCTTTTGGATTGCTACTCTTACTCATTTTTTTGCTCGGAAACTGAAAATCCCGGTGAAATTTATGGTCGGAAAATGGGAATGTGATCGGAGAAAAATGAATTTGTCGAGAGAGAAGTGATATTTATGAGGGAGAGAGGTGTCGTGACGAAACCGTGAACAATGACGTAAGGCTGTGTTTGGATGATAACCAAAAAAGATAAGGATTGTAATAGTCAATTTTTAGAAAAAATGAAGATTATTTTTTTCCTTTCTTACGCGATTCATTTACACCTCTAAGGGGTCGTTTGGTTTGAAAACGACTACTCGTTCCATTTCGATTTATGTGATAGGATCGAATCGACATTAAGATTGCGTTTAGTATGAAGGAAAATCGTTTTTAGAAAATATTTTCTTGATAAATAAGGTAGTTTTTTTTTTACTTTTGGCAATCCACATTAATATGATGAAAGTGAAGGATCTACGATAATGACAGAACAACTTGAATAGTCGGCTTATTTGTCAAGTAGAGTCTTACGAAAGCTTTCTTCTTTGCCTTTAATTACTTTAGCTTTTGATAAATAAGCAAGAAGATATTATCTCAAAAATATTTATATGCTATTTAGCAAAATACTATGAAGGCGAGATGAGATGGGGAGTGAGGACTCGGGTATGGCGAGGGTGAGATGGGCAAAGGTTGGGGGAATGGAATGGATTGAAAAAAAAAAAACTTGAAATATCACTCACGCAACTTGTATTCCATACATCTGTTAGTGAAGTCATTTTCCAAACATAGAAATATAAAAGTAAATATTTTTTTATTAATGTTCTCCTACATATCAAACACATCCTTAGTTTTTCAAAAAATATGATCTAAAGCATTTCTTAACCATTTGTGTCGTTATAAATTATTTTATTAAAAATAAAAAATAAATTTTAAATTTAAATTATTTCTAATTATAGAAATATGACTCTATTTTTTTCGAACGAACAAAAATAAAAAATTGAAAAAATTAAAAACGTAAAAGAGTAATATATTGGATTGTAATATCTGATTTAAATAATTATTTGATACAAATTTAATTTTAAAAATATTTGAGTATAATATAAGTATTTGATTATATACAAGATAAAATTGAATAAGTTTTTTTTATTTATTTTGATCTTGATTTTTGTAAATGGTTTTGGAAACGAGTGTTAGAGAAAAATATCTTATCCGATTAGTAATTTAGGGACTATTATCCCATATTAAAAGAAGATACTATATATGCGATTTAATTAATTTTGAAATTGTTAATCTTAGAATCAAATCTAATTAAATGCAGAATAAAATATGAAATTATTTTGTATGATTCTTTGAACTAAATAATCCTCAACGTTAAGAAAATCGTATGGTATTTATAAAAAAATTTAATTATTGGAGAAAAAAATCATATTTACCATTCAACTTTAAATTAATTTTTAAAATTACCAAATTGAAGCTCAATTAGGAGCTAAGGAAAAAATATAAATCATTTCCTAATGGAGAATAATATTGTATCAAAAGTTTAAAGGAAGGATATAGTTACTTGACTTGGAATAATACATAAGCAAATTGGATCTTTTTTCTTGTTTTATAATTGCCACGTTGACAAAAGATTATATAAAATTTTTAGTTATGGTTAAATTCGTTATGCAATAAAATTATATTAAAATTACTATTACTCTTAATTATATAAAAGCTAGTTTAATATTTTATCAATTTTATTTTTAAAATTTTAGTACTACTTTCAATCATAACAACACAAATTAGTCTCTCTACACCTTTTTTTTTCTCGACATAAATTAGTACTACTTTCTCTTTTCTAACTTTTAGATTAATTGTAATAAAGACATACAATTATTAGTTTCTGTAATTTTGTTGTATGAGTTTTTAAAAGAAATTTGAATAATTTTGTCTTAAGAAAAAATGATCAATATAGAAAGTTGTTGTGCTCTTATTATTGCTACTATTTCTATTTTATGAACCTTGTGTATATATGCTCACATAAGTATTTTTTATTGATTAAATTAAAAATCATATCACTAAAAATAAAAATAATAATCAATTGATAATGAAAATTTTATTGATTAGATTACCAATTTAGCATGCTCATAAATGAAAAATTCATTATACATAAAATTAAATCAACTCAATCGATGTATATCCTTACGTATAAGAGAAAACGACAGATAATTTGAGATCGGAGTGAACTATAGTTTGGTCCAAGGTCCAACCAAACAGATTAGATTTTATTATTAGATAATTAGAAGATAGAGAGTATGGGAGCCCACTGGTGATAGTTCCAAAGCTCACGCATCCCTAGGCACTTGTAGACCATTAATTATTAATTCCCTTTAATTTTAAAGTTTTTAATTACATTTTTTTTTTTGATAAATCAGTATTCCTACTACCAAATATATTTGAAAGAATATACGATAAGATACCTTTTTGGCTATAAAAAATACTTATTAAAATTTATAAAAATTAAATTTGGAATGAAGAGAATGATGTGTACGCAAGTTTTCGATAGACATTCAGTTTAAATAAATCATATCAAAGTATGAAAAGAAAATATATTAGTGGAGAGAAGTCATACTAAAATAATGGGAAAGATAAAAACAGCAATAACAATAATATGATAACCGAAGAAAAAAAACGACATGTAACAATAAAATCGAAAAAGGAAGTTAAAAAAAGATACAAAAGTTAAATAGTGGCACAAAAGGCTATTTGTGCAAATGGTGGTTCTATTCATTACTGGGCTGGACTTTAGTAAAACCTAAGTCCAACCACTGTCAGCCCAGTCCATTGCTTGACCCAATAACATAGTCCAGAAATGCAAATTCACCTTTTTCGAATAATTATTTAGCAAATGATCGTCTTTTTATTTCTTCTGTGATTTATGAATGTCTTGAACCGTCTAAGTTATTAAGTATATTTTTGAACAAATGAAAAAGTTATGAGAAACATTAGACCATTTTCAAAAAAATTGTATGATATTGCAAACGTTAGACAACTATCTAATGCTTTATCCGTAAGGTTGGAAATTATATGAGTAAATATTAGGTCCAAGTCTGAAGATATCTGAAAGGATAATCTTTAAACCTTCAAGTAGAAGTAAATGGACAACTCTTTCTAATATATCCACTTGATTCACATGTACTTTCTTCAATCACATCAAAAGTTACAATATCCCCAAAACAAACTTAAAAGGGCTAAAGTTTAAAACTTCAAGTAGAAGAAAATGGACAACTCTTTCTAATATAGCCACTTGATTCACATGTACTTTATTCAATTACATCAAAAGTTACAATATCCCCAAAACAAACTTGATAGGGCTAAAGTTTAAAACATCAAGTAGAAGAAAATGGCCAACTATTTTCCAATATAACCACTTCTTCACATGAACTAATTTATTCAATTACATCAAAAGTTACTATGCCCCCAAAACAAACTTGAAAGGGCTAAAACTTCAAACCTAAGTAGAAGTAAATGGCCAACTCTTTCCAATATAACCACTTCTTCACATGTACTATATTCAATTACATCAAAAGTTACCATCTCCTCAAACAAACTTGAAAGGGATAAAACTTCAAACCTTCAAGTAGAAGAAAATGGCCAACTCTTTCCAATATAGCCACTTCTTCACATGTACTTTATTCAATTACATCAAAAGTTACCATCTCCTCAAACAAACTTGAAAGGGCTAAAACTTCAAACCTTCAAGTAGAAGACAATGGCCAACTCTTTCCAATATGACCACTTCTTCAATGTACTTTATTCAATTACATTAAAAGCTACTATGCCTCCAAAACAAACTTGAAAGGGCTAAAACTTCAAACCTTGAAGTAGAAGAAAAGCCCTTGAAGAAATGATGAATGTGTTTGTTAATTTCATCAGGTTTTTCTTGTTGAAGAAAATGGCCAACACTTTCCAATATAACCACTTTTTCTAGCAAAGGCACATCTTTTTTCATTCCACCTTTGTTTATATAGTCTTTTGCTCCAGGGGCATTATAAGTTAGATCCAAATCTCCCACAATGAACTTTACTGGTACTTTCACTTTTGCACCACTCCATGCTGCTGTCAATTCCCAATTTCTGCATTTCAACAACATATTCAGTTAAATCTCATAAGTGGGGTCTGGAGAGAATAAAATGTACGTAGAAGATTCTCTACGGTCAAAAGTTAATACAAATGCGAAGGGTTAGCAAAGTGCTAAGTCTCAATTCAATGTTGCAATTGATGATTGTAACAAGAGATTTTTGATTTTATCATGTTGTCAAGTATTTGGGCTTACTTCTGCACCATAGTGACTGGTGTTCAAACATTTGTTCGAGGCATTTTCTCGATCCCTTCTTATCTTGGGAAAGCAAGGACACCTTACGTTCTTGAACATATAACCATATCTTTCATCTAACCTAACCTACTCCGTCCTTGATGGACCAACATGGCGTAGTACTAGAATATTCACATGTTGTCCATTGACTAGGCCTTTCAACCTAATCTTACGACTCTAACTCACCCTCCATGGACTAGTTAAAGGCATTTACATGAACGAACATCAGGCATTCATTAAAACTAGAATGATAGCATAATCTTGGCTTAATGAAACTGTGAACCTTCATTGACCATAACCAATGACATCGATTCTAACTCCACTCTCTCAATTTCCCGCGTAGTCTACTGTTCCATTGGTTAGTATCTTAACCCATAGCAGTCTCCTCCACTGGAAAACTCGAATCAACTCAAGTAAAGAACTTGATCCACAAAGCTAGAAAATCCACATCACTAGTACTTTTCTTACATTTACACCATAGGTAGGCATCAACATAACTCATGTAATGTAACTTTTTCGTCAGAATAAAGTCATCCCAATGCACTAAGCTCCAACTATGCACAGGATCCGAGGAAAAGCCGGACCACACAGGGTCTATCATAAACAATCTTACCATGACAACTACTTTACGAGTTATGCCAAAGATACCCTTCTTTTGTCACTATTAGATTCTCCGAATCGAAACTAAAATGAGAAGTGTCACAACATAAATTTTAGCCAAAAGTGAATACAGGGCAGAAACTTACAAGTCAAGTGCTCTGTAATAATTAAATCCACCAGTGAAACCAGTTTGTTCATATTTGCTAGCAAAATAATCAACTTCTTTTTGTGGGCAAAATTACTGGACTATCATCAAAAGGCTTGCATTTAGGCAAGTATAATGGTCCAGGGTTCCTATAAGTTAAAAATTTCTCCAACACTTTCTTAGTGCCTGTTTTTGCAAACTCTTCTTCCATCACTCCAGGCTCCTAGAAAAAACAAACAATATTAAGACATCGGGATTTAAGTTATATAGACTGACAGTATAAGAATTTAACGAAATGAAATAGTTAACTACTTTGAAATGTATATATATTTGAATCATTATCACTCTTTTGTTTATAGGAGCGATGACTCTATGTTCCCATTTTCCATCGGATTATCAAGTGATTAGCCAACTCAATCCGTGTTGCCTTCACCTTAGGAGTGACTCTGTTCAACCCGTCTTGATTACTTAGATAATGCACCTTATAAGTTATATGTATGCCTACACACATCCACACACCTCGATGCTGAGTTGGCCGAATATTGTTCCCACTCGACAACAGGTGTGACCTGTGTGTAAGCCAAACCTTATAAGTTATATGTATGCCTGGACGCATCCACACACCTCGATGATGAGTTGGCCAAATACTGTTCCCACTCGACAGCAGGTGTACGTGTGTGTAAGTCAACTCAACATCGAGGTGTGTTTTAATATAAAGGGAATGATTATTTAGGTAGATTAATGGAACAATAGATAGTTAAGGCATGAAACTCGCAATAAAAGTAATAGTTTAAGTTGTTTTTGACCATTAATTCTTAAAAAGTATGCAAGATCTAATCGTGAGAACGTAAAGGCTGAACTCATCAAATATAAACTAAAGTAAGGGCATGTGAACACATGTTTTTATAACTAGCTTGAACTATATCAAGTACCTAAAACTCGTTGACTTAAAATCTTGAATCTGTCTCTATTCGTGCATCAAAAAACATGTAACGAAAGAATTAGAAGGAAGCAAAGAGGTGAACCTGGAATCTAACAATATAATAGTCATCACCATAGATAGCCTTCAATGACTCAATTGGCTTTCTCTTAGGATTCCTAGGAGAAAATGGCACACTCATATTAACCAAAGCCTTAACTTTGTCTGGCCTCAATAAACAAAGATTCCAAGCAATAAGAGCACCCCAATCATGGCCAACAACAAACACTTTATCTTCCTCAGGCACAATGGTATTCAAAAGTTCCACTAAGTCACCCACAACTCTTAATGAGCTAAACTTGCTTGGATCATCTTTAGGCACTCCTGTCAGAAGAGGCGGATTCAGAATTTAAACTTGATGAGTTCAACATAGTATGTAGTAGTTAAAAGAGTAAAAATAATACTAAGATACGAAATATCTTAATTTTACCTTGCGATATACTATGGTTCATTCATAAATCATTCCCTTGTTGAAACAAATTGAGTTATATTTGTTCATGACCTTAATGGAACTTCAATATGAATCAGATAGATTTCATGTGTCAAAATACTTCGGAAAAAAAATCCACATTTATCCCTCTCTAGTTCTAACTATGGGTAAAAATGACTTTGAAATATAATGGAAGGTAAAATAATACAATAATTTGTATTTTTGACTCTTTTCCCTAATTTTTCTCATATATATTTCTATGGTATGAGTAAATATTAATGCATCCACTTGATTCGATTGTTGCTACCAAATGGTATTATATTTGCCCTTGACTTTAACGAAGAGACCTACACGAATGGGATGAATTTTACGTGTCAAAATACTTCGTGAAAAAGATCTAGATTTAGAATTACCATCTAGATCTATTTTGTTGTCAGTATTTTCTTTCCTACGACATTTTCACCATAGCTTTTACTCTTTATTCATCAATCTTGTTTCCAAATCGTTTTTCTTAAGTGAAGGTTCGTCAGAAACAACCTATCTACCTCTCACAAGGTACGGGAAAGGTCTACGTACATCCTATCTTCCCCCACACTCTACTTGTTATGAACTATCAAGTTCTTACCATCATGTCAAAAACTATAACTAATAGCAAAAACAAAACTTAATCTCATAACTAATTAGTCCACCAAGCAAACAGTCATATTCACCTCAGCTCCCTTGTGGACCTTGCCACAGGCAGTATGTTGGCATTACTATTACGAGATGATATGCTAATTAATGACCAAGATCATGAACGATTTCAAAGTATAACGAAGGGTAAAATTAAGATATTTCGTATAGAATAAGGCGTAGATTTTCCATTACCTGTGGTATCACCATAACCGCGAAGATCAGGAGCTACAGCTCTATAACCATGTTTTGCCATGAATATAATTTGGTGCCTCCATGAATACCATAATTCTGGGAATCCATGGATGAATAAAACAAAAGGACCTTGTCCTTTTTCAACAACATGCATATTTATCCCATTTACTTCCACTATTTTATGATCAAAGTCATATTCCTCCATTTCGGATGAAATTAATTTTTTTGACGAAAAAAATAGAATGAAATTTTTGTGTGTTCAATATTTTTTGGTACTCTTTTGGAATATTTATATACTTCACATAGGCAAAATGTTGGGGACACAGAGGCAGGATTTTCATCGAGGGGGTTCAAAAAGATAAGTAAGCACACTATTAGTATCCATATAAGCGGGGCGGGTCAAATATAAATGGGTCGGATCATATATAAGCAACTAAAAAAAATTCAACTCTACCTCAACACAAACAATAAAATCGAGTAATTATATGTTTGACATAACATTAAAATAAGTATGAGAGAATGTATTTTTTTTAAACTATAATTACGGGTCTTGTCTCTGTCATTGTTGTATACAAACGTTATTTAATTTTTGAAACTAACTAAGGAATACTTCTAAATCCGATCATATTGTAGCAATAAAATTTGCGTCGAGAAAATAATTATCAAGATTGAAAAATATCGCGACAATTGTATTTATTTATAAATTTTAATGATTACTCTTATTTATTTAATCTTACTTAGAATTATATTATTCCTTAATCAAATATAAATTAAACGTTTGACTTAAAATGAGTATGAGAGAATGTATTTTTAATTTTAATTATGACAACAACGTTATAAGTTTTACTTAATTTTATAAAAATGGAAAATAAATTTATTTTTTAATATCTAATAAAATAGTATAAATCTCAATAGGTTTTCAAACAAAACAAAATTTTCATTTATTTAGAAAATTAAATGAAAATCGGTTGAACTATGGGGGGAAAACGCTGTTACAAGGAGTCGAACCCACGACCCAGCACTTATAATGCGAATTCTTGAACCCCCTTTACCACTGAACCAAGCCCTTAGCTTATGTTTAGGGGGTTCATCACTTGGTATATACATATAAATCGAAAAATTAATTCTATATATACCGTGTAATTTTCCAACGAAGGGGGTTCGGATGAACCCCCTTCGATCCATGTAGATCCGCCCATGGTTGGGGTACGTAAAAAATTATGTATGTTTACGTTAATTCAATGAATACGACATGACATAAATGTGTTTACACGTACTAGGCCAGAGCTTCAATAATGGTTGTGGATTTCTAACCGAATCTAATAATTTTTGCTCAAAATTAATAGTTATATTTATAAAATAAAATAAAATTGATATAGACAAAAAATCTACCAATGAATTTATCACATCAAAAAACAAGAAAAAATTACTTTGCAAAGTTCAATTTGACTACCCGTAAGGATGGTCGAACAAGGGGTCTCGGGTTCGAAACTTCTGCATGACTTTTTATCGAGTTTATTTTATGGGATCTGTCTAGACTTTAGTTTTTTTTTGTATGATTTACAAGCTATTACAATGGGGTGAAATTTACCTTGCGCGCGCATCCAAAGAATAGAAATTATGGGTTCTATTGTCATAAAAAAAAATCTAAATTGAATTTTTATATACTATTATACAAGATTGACATATTATATATAGTGTTTTCCCTGTTATAATTTCATATAATATTATATATTATGTTATATATTGTGTAATATTCTAAGTTAGTCGGTATATCTTTTGAAAAATTCAAATTTGTTCATAATTCGCATCCGTCCAGTGCGTATTATGCACATTTGTAGAATGCCTATAGTTTCATTTAGAAATAAGTTCTGAGAATGAAAGATTTTCTTTTTCATTTTGATGGAAAGTACTTTTTGAAAAAACATAATCAAATAACTCGAGCAACACAATTACAAAAAAAAAAAAAGTGAAATATTTTGCTAGAAATATTGAATAAGAATAGATTGTACCGTGGATGAGGTTGCTCATTCTTAAATGAAAAGTCTCGGATTCAAATTTTGGGTATGAAAAAATCCTTGATAGGGAGCACTTTCCGCCTAATGGAGTCCTACACAGTACAAATTTGAAATAGTCGGACTCCAATATGGATACCGAACACCGAATAAAAATAAAAACAAAATAAAATTGTGAGCATAAATTTGACACGTATACCTAGATGCTAGACTGGAAAGAAAGTAATTGGCACATGTGCCAATTATATCTTATCCCAACACTATAATATAAAGGGAGGGACTGGAATTGATATTATTGGAAGACAGATAATTTTTTTGTGGATAATAAGTAACGTAATTCTTTTGTGAATCAATAAGGTGGGGGTAGGATAGATAAGATTTTTCCCTCAATAAAATTGTAATAACGTGTTTTTTTTTCTTAAATAACGTCCTATGAGAAGCATATACAAATTTGTTAAAGCTGCAATGAAGATATCAAACATTAGGTGGGAAAAAAATTGTTTATAATAAGATGATAAGTACTAATCCTTAATCAGAAAATTCAAATTCCACTCTTATGAATTGAGTTGACATAGGTAGGGAAGGTTTGGTAGAATTTTCCAAGCTATTTGCTTCACTTTATTATTAAAAATGTGTCACGTTTAAGTTGCATCAAAAGCAAATATGTAATACTTTATGGGCTAGTTTGGTGTGAGGGATTAGAAATAATAGTGATGGGATAAGGAAATAGTGATGGGATAAGGAAATAGTGATGGGATAAAAAAAAAATTATGTTGTTTGGTTGGCAAGTCCGGGATAACTTATCCCGGAATTAATAATTAGTACCGGGATAAGTTATCCCTCCCCATGGGTGGTATAGTAATCCCGGGATAACTTATCCCGAGATAAAATAG
>JAJOOS010008609.1:0-22449 GCA_029582725.1 Solanum chiquidenum
GTATCTTCGTGTGTGAAGAAAGTTTTAATTCCTTATGGTTTTGGTGTCTATGCGATGAATGAATGCTAAGAGGCTTGTATTAGACCTCTTTGAGGTCGAGTACGCCGGTTACGACTAGGGGGTGCTCCCGGGTCGTGACAAAGTGGATAGTGATATGAGATGGAAGCCCTCACGTTAGTAGAGGGTAATTTTCTAGGAGCAATCTCTTGGGATAGAAGCCCTCACGTTAGTAGAGGCCGGGTTTTCTAGTAGCAATCCCCTTTTCCCATAAACTATCTTCCCTTATAGGTTTTTAGCTAGTGGATCCACCTAAGCTAAGAGTATGGTTCTACCTTAGGCAAGTAGGACAACCCCTTTTCGGTGTGGGGTAGACACCGGATTCCATGTTAAGCTCACATGGTCTATGTCGGTTAAGGCTTATCCCACTATGATAGTATGAACAAGAATATGAATTATGAACTATAGTTACTCAAGAAGTTTTACTTAGTATGGGTGGGATTATGGGATCTTGTTCATGCATTACACAAGTATGCTTTGAGGGTATTTATGGTATGTTTCCATTATGTTATGATGATCTATATGTTGAATATGCTTATCACTTATGCTTTTACACTAATCTTCGTGATGATCCTTAAATTTGGTAAAGTGCATGTTTTTCAATTCAATTGTCCTTTTAGCATGGTTTCAAGGTTTTATGCACGGCTATCATACGTAGTGCATTTTTGTACTAACCCATATTTTCCTACATTTTCCCCAAGTGTAGCTTTCGGTTCTTAAGGCGGTCATCATTTGGTTCAAGCTTGGATTCAACTATTCTCCTTGCTTTTGGTGAGTCCTCATGGTTCGAGAACGGGAGATTCACTTTGAGTTTCATTCTAGTATTTCATTTTCGGACTATGTTGTACGGGTTGTGTCCCTTTTCATTTGAACTATTGTAATAGATGGCTAATTGAGACAAGTCTAGACTTCCGCTTTGCTTTTATGAAACTTTTGGACTTAAATGTGTTTTTACTCTTTATTGTTCTGATGATTTATGTTATGATATGCTAAGTGGCTTACATGGGGCTTTCGGGGTTCTATGTGCCTTGTTACGTTTAGGGGGTACCCTTGGGTCATGACAGGATCCTTTGGAAGAAAGGAGGCTCACCAAAGCTAACTTGAACTACTACGATATCAACGAAGTGCCTGTTGATGACCTTGATCTCCTGTATCTGAATCATGAAACAATGCAGGCCAAATGGCATCAGTACATTTAATGTATAAGTATGTAAGGGGAAATACTGAACATAACATAAAATCTTGAACTTTGAAAGAAGGAAACATACTCATCTCAACTCATGGATACTCAACTCAATGTAGTATAAAAACAACAATAAAGATGCAGTTTATATAAAGCATTTAAAACAGTACATAACAACTCAATGTATTTAAAAAAATACAATAATAACTCAATTTGTATGTAAAAATACAAAATAACTCAATTTGGGAGATTCTCTAACCGACAACCATCACTATGAGCTATGTGATGATACAACGTCTCGCCCACGTTGCCAGAACTGTCCTATACCTTGCCATAGTATAAGACATCCTCAACTAAGTGGATCCACTAAGCTCTACTTAAAAAGCAATACAGAATCATCTAAAAAGTATGATCTTTTCTACCCACGTTGACTACATGGTTTATGAGGACTTTGAGTTGTATGAACTGGTCCCCATATCGGTTCTCAATACAACTCGTACAAATATACTCAGATCATATGTTTAAAAACATTTCCTCATCCTCAAGCTTTGAGTTTATTACTCAAAAGGTTCTCTTAAAAGAGATTATACTCAAACATCCTCATGAACTCATTTGGAAATCGATGTCTCCTCTCATTCTAAATGTAAAAACAATTACTTTTGAGAATAATTAGTTCCCATATATTCATTTTGAAAAAATGTAACTCAAGTCTCCTCATCCTCAAACTCAAGTACTCAAGTCTTAAAATAAGTTTTAAAATATTGTAAAAGACTTCTCAAAATAACTCGAAAGAACTCTCCAGACTTTACTCTTAACTCTACCTTGAATTTGAATTATAAATTCAAGAGTTATGATTCATGTTATGAAGAATCTCTCGATGTTTAGATGTAGCTTAGAGTAGTTAGAATCAGAAGGGAGTAAAGATACACTTTAAAAGCACTTACATGGAGCAACCGATGGAAAAATAGTGTGGGCAGGCGACCCTAGGGCACTGTTGGCGCGGGCGTCATCCCCTAAACTTTAGAGACTCAAGTGTGGCGCACTGCTGGCACGCCGCCCCAGCCCACTTGGCATATTTGCGACGCGCCGCCCCAGCCCTTCCCCAAAACATTCCGATGAATTTTCTTCTTCGATTTTTGGCCCTAATTCGCCTAGAATCAAATGGTTTCTTCCCAACTCACTTAGATTCAAATACCCAACATAATTACACTAAAATCACTCAAAAACAACCCTCAAACTCCTAACATTCATCTCAAGAACTCATCAAACTCATCATTAACGATTTAAGAACGAAACTTCAAGAAACTCTGCAAGAACTCAAGTCATTGAACCTCAAGACCTTGATTGGTGTGTGGGTGAAAGAACCCAACACTATGAGAGCTTACATACCTTAATTTGGCATAATTCCTCGACAATTCTCACGAATCTTGACGATCGCCTTGAACCTTTCCTCTTTTCTCTTCTTGAACTCTTCTCAAAACCCTAAGTGTATTTAGGATTGTAAAAACTGACCCAAATCAGTTTAGACCCCTGAAATATTACTAAAAACGTTTTAAGCTGATGGTGTAAGGGAAAGATCCAAATACCCCTCATTAATTTGGGTAAATTTCCTTAACTGGACAGGCTGACTTCAAATGGGCATATCTCCCTCATCCGAACTCGAAATTTACCAAACTCGGTGGCATTGGAAATAGGATTCATGGATCTTGCATTTGATATCTTATGGCCCACCTAACTCATCTTGTTATGAAAGATATGGCCATTTGAAGTTGAACTAAACTCACAACTTAGGCATAACTTTTCAATTTCTCCAATTAGCTATTTTCAAATTAATTCTTTCTAAATTTAGCTCTTTGCTAAGGCGGGATGTTACAATATCTCCCCCTTGGGAACATTCATCCTCGAATGAGATTGCTCTAAGTAGACTAAGGGTGGCAACATCTAACACCCAACTCAACACTCATCATGCAAATTAACACAACATTTCAACTTAAAAAGTACCAAGAAAACAATTAGTACCTTGGTTTGGAATTTCTACGGACTCAAAGAGATGTGGGTTTCTCTTGTTCATGTCCTCCTCAGCCTCCCAAGTATCTTCCTCAACAAACTGATTTCTCCATAAGACCTTGATTGATTCTACCTCATTGGTTCTCAACTTGCAAACCTGACGATGAAGTATTTCAATAGGAATCTCCTCATAAGATAGACTGTCCTTAATACCAATATTTTAGTAGGTATAATAAGTGAAGGATAGCCTATGCACTTCTTCAACATTGAAATGTGGAATACCGGATGGACTACTGCTAACTCTGGTGGTAGATCTAACTCATAAGCCACATTGTTGATGCTCTTAAATATCCTGTAAGGACCAATATACCGGGGACTAAGCTTCCTCTTCTTGCCAAACCTCATAACACCCTTCATGAGTGAAACCTTCAAATACACCCAGTCATCCACCTCAAACTCTAAGTCTCTTCTCCTAATATCGGTATAGGAGTTCTGACGACTTTGCGCTATTTTCAACCTTCCTTGAATGACCTTCACTTTCTCCATAGCTTGATGAACCAAGTGTGGTCCTATCAACCCCACTTCACCAACCTCAAACCATCCAATATGAGATCTACATCTTCTCCCATAAAGAGCCTCATACAGAGCCATCAGAATGCTAGAGTTATAATTGTTGTTGTAAGCAAACTCAATTAGAGGTAAGTGATCATCCCAATTACCCTTGAAATCGATTACTCACGCCCTCAACATATCCTCTAAAGTATGAATCGTACGCTTTGCTTCACCATTAGTCTGAGGACGGAAAGCATTACTCAAATTTACCTTGGAACCCAAACCTTTCTGAAAGACTTTCAAAATTGTGCAGTGAATTGCGCACCTCTATCTAAAATGATGGAGATCGGAACTCCATGAAATCTGACTACCTCTTGAATATATAATTTGGCATAATCCTCTGTTGAATATGTAATCTTTACCGGTAAGAAATGGGCTGATTTAGTCATCCAATCTACAATCACCCAAATAGAATCATGTTGCCTGCAAGACCGCGGTAAACCAGTAATAAAATTCATATTGATCATCTCCCACTTCCATTACGGAAGATCTATGTTCTGAGCCATACCACCGGGCCTCTGGTGCTCTACCTTGACTTGTTGGCAATGTGGGCATTTAGCAACGAACTCTGCAATACACCTCTTCATACTACTCCACCAATAGACTTCTCTCAAGTCACGATACATCTTTGTGGAACCAGGATGAATTTAATATTTGGAGCTATGAGCTTTCTCCATGATCCCCTCTTGGAGTTCATCAACCTTTGATACACATAATCTACCTTGATACCTCAACACACCATCTCCCCCTTGTTCAAAAGCCATCACTTTTTGCTTATGAACATTTGCCTTCAATTCAAGAAAAATAGGGTCTTGGTATTGTTTTTGTTTCACTTCAGAAACTACCGATGATTCAACCCCATTTATCACCACTACTCCTTCTTCATTGTAATCCATTAACCGAACTCCCAATCATGCATGTTTGTGCACATCTCTTTTTAAATCTTTCGCGCATTTCTCAACATGGGAAATACTACCCATAGATAACATGCTCAAAGCATCAGCAACAACATTAGTCTTACCTGGGTGATAGAGAATACTCATGTCATAATCCTTGATTAACTCCAACCACCTCCTCTGTCTTAGATTAAGCTTTTTCTCACTGAATACATGCTGAAGACTCTTGTCATTAGTGAACACAACACATGAATGATTTAACATTTCAGACACACCTCATCCAATTCTAGATGTAAACGATCGTTAAGCAGTATAAAACCAAACGAAGAGTTGGGGTCAAACCCACAGGGAGCGGTACGTGTTCAACTTCAATCAAGAAGTACAAATGTGATATAACTATCTATAGAAATAAACATTATCCAGAAGGACATAAAATAAATAAAAAAGGGTTGACACAAATGTCAGATGGGTGGTATTGGTTTGCAATTATCAACTACAAAGCAGTCACACAAAACTGAAATAACAATACGGAAAGGAGTTCTCGGGATGTGATAGATTATAGGAAAATTTTGATATATGGGTAATTGTAAATACTAGTAAACAACTAATTATCAGTGGGTAGGCTAGACTATAAGGGAGATAGCTTTCTCTCGAACAACTACCCCGAATCAGGTGCTTCATTTTTAACATCAACAAGCATAGCAATTAAGAACAACCCATAACTTAATTCATCCACTCTCTCGAGCTAGATGGGTAGGATTGGGTTTAGGATTCACTCTCTTAAGATGAACCCATATCAACCCAATACAAACAAACCATTAATCACAAGCCTTAGTCCCAAACCTTCTCTCTCGAGCAAGCTAAGAACACAAAGTTAGAACAATATTTGCAACAACGATTCATAAATTAAACCTCAGCTAATGATTAAAACCACTTCAATATAACATTTAAACTAGTAATTAACAATACCCATAAACTAAATCAACCTATAATCACATGATCACACCCCAAGAGTTGGGGTTTTAGTAGAAAATTATAAAAAGGTAAAAATGGTTACCAAATCGATTATCCATCAACTGGGTAAAAGTATTCAAGCCTTTACAATGCTCAGAATTGCAAAATATTAGTAACACACTTGCAAAATCTCCTATTTAAGTCTCAAAATGCCTTTAAGTCTACTAGGAAACTATTCTAAAATGGTAGTAAGCTATAATCTAGAAAAGAGAACTCCTCAATTAACAGTTCAAAATTCAATTTATAGTTGCCAAAAATGAGCCACAAAGGGCCATTAGGTGCAGTAAGTCGGGTTCGCACAATGGCTCAGCGAACCTCCATTTTCTCTCTTCTATCAACTTTTTGCATTGGCTCTCAACATCCTCAAGTCCTGTAACTTTAAGCGATCCATCTTGTCATTGAGGAACTGCTCGGCGATTCACTGAATGCCCTTTTTCTATCATCGACTTGGTTTCTTCCCTCAGGGCTAGGACTGTGGAACTTTAGGCGGTCTAAAGAGCCACTCGATGAGTCGTCGAGTGGTATTGGCAATCACCGGGATCGCCTTTCCCCACTTCTCAGCTTGTTTTGTTCCTTTTTTCCTGTTAGTGTCCTTTATTTGCTCCTTAGTCCACATACCTGAAAATCAAGGCTTTAGTAATAGTTTATGGCACAAATTAGGCATTTGAAGACATTAAAACAAATCCCTAAATGAGTTCCAATGTAGGACTCATCAATGAACACCATAGAGATAGTGACACCATATTTTTAAAGCAAACACTATAGCAGCAAACTCTAGATCATGGATTGGGTAATTCCTCTCGCGAATCTAAAGTTATCTTGAGGCAGAAGTTATAACCTTACCATTCTGCATCAATAAAAAACCCAGTCAAACTCTGAACGCATCACAATACACAACAAAGCCTTGTGCACCTTCCAGTTAGGTCAACATTGGGGCAGTAGTCAACCGCATTTTCAATTCCTAAAAGTTTTTCTCACGAGCTTCAGATCGTTGAAACTTCATTGTCTTCTGAGTCAACTTAGTCAACGGGGATGAAATAGATGAGAACCCCTCGACAAACCTTCTGTAATAACCAGCAAATCCCAAGAAACTCCTAATATTAGTTGGAGATATAGGTCTAGGCCAGTTCTGCACTACTTCAATCTTCTGAGTGTCAACTCAAATCCCATCACCAAAAATAATGTGGCCTAAGAACGCCACTGACTCAAGCCAAAACTCACACTTAGAAAATTTTGCATACAAGTCCTTATCCTTTAGAGTTTGGAGAACTACTCTTAGGTGACTAGCATGATCCTTCTCATTCCTCGAGTAAATCAGAATGACATCAATAAATACGATAACAAACATATCAAGATAAGGCTTAAACACTTTGTTCATAAGTTCCATGAACGTTGCAGGAGCAATAGTCAAACAAAAGGACAGAACTAGAAACTCATAATGAATGTAGCGTGTCTTGAAAGCTATCTTTGGAATATCACTCTCTCTTACTCTCAACTGATGATAGCAAGATTTGAGGTCTATCTTAGAGAAACAGGTCGCACCCTGAAGTTGATAGAAAAGTTGATCAATTCTCTGAAGGGGGTACTTATTCTTTATGGTAACCTTGTTCAATTGGCGGTAATAAATACACATGCTAAGTGAACCATCCTTATTCCTCACAAATAAGACCGGAGTCCCCCAAGGTGAGACACTAGGTTGAATAAAGCCTTTATCAAGAAGGTAGCTCAACTGCTCTTTTAGCTCTTTCAACTCAGCTAGAGTCATTCTATATGGCGGAATAGAGACAGGACGAGTATCAGGAAGAATTTCTATACCGAAGTATATTTCTCTCTTAGGAGGGACTCCGAGAAGATCATCTGGAAACTCACTCACAACTAGAACTGACTGAATAGGTGGTGTCTCAACACTAGAGCAATTAACTCGGACTAAGTGATAGATGCAACCCTTGGAAACTAATATTCTCTCCTTAAGATATGAAATAAAATGACCCTTATGCGCTGGTGTACTACTCCTCCACTCTATAATAGGCTCATTAGGAAACTGGAACTTAACTAGTCGTGTTCTGCAATCAACTGAGGTATAACAACCATGAAGTCAGTCCATACCTAGAATAATATCAAAGACCACAATATCTAACTCGACTAAGTCATCCATGGTGTCCTTGTGATTGACAGAAATGCTATTATAACGATAAACTCTCTTAGCTATAATAGACTCACCAATAGGTGTGGAAACACTGAAGGGCTCAAGAAGTTGTTCGAGGATAATATCAAACCTCATAGCAATATATGGAATCACAAAAGATAGATTCACACTTGGATCTAGTAATGCATATACATCAAAAGTAAATACTTTGATCATACTAGTGAAAACATTAGGTAAATTATCTTGCTCTTGGTGACTTGTGATAGAATACGGACGGTTTGCTCGTCCACATATCCCTGAAGTGGATCATCTAGGTGCAGCTCTGTCAGGATGGGCCACTGAAGAAAAAGAAGAAGAAGAAGAAGAAGAAGGAGGAGGAGGAGGAGGAGGAGAAGAAGAATGAGAAGGAGAATAAGAAGAAGAAGAAGAAGAAGAAGAAGAAGAAGAAGAAGAAGAAGGAGAAGGAGAAGAAGAAAAAGTAGAAGAAGAAGGAGAAGAAGAAGAAGAAGAAGAAGAAGGAGGAGGAGGAGGATAAGAAGAAGAAGAAGAAGAAAAAGAAGGAGAATGAGAAGAAGGAGAAGAAGAATGAGAAGAAGAATGAGAAGAATGAGAAAAATGAGAAGAAGAAGAATAAGAAGAAGGAGAAGGAGAAGAAGAAGGAGGAGGAGACAAAGGAGAAGGAGAAGAATGAGAAGAAGAAGAAGAAGAAGAAGCCGAAGAAGAAGAAGAAGGAGAAGGAGAAGAAGAAGGAGGAGGAGACAAAGGAGAAGGAGAAGAATGAGAAGAAGAAGAAGAAGAAGAAGAAGCCGAAGAAGAAGAAGGAGATGGAAAATGAGAAGAAGGAAAAGAAGAAGAAAATGGAGAAGGAAAAGAAGGATAAGGAGAATTAGAAGAAGAGAAAGAGGAAGAGGAAGAGGAGGAGGAGGAGGAAGAAGAAGAGGAGGAAGAAGTAGAAGAAGAAGAATAGGAATAAGGAGAAGAAGAAGGAGGAGGAGAAGAAGAAGAAGGAGGAGAAGAAGAAGAAGAAGAAGGAGAAGGAGAAGAAGAAGAAGAAGAAGAAGAACGAGAAGGAGAAGGAGAAGGAGAAGAAGAATAAGAAGTAGAAGAAGAAGTAGAAGGAGAAGAAGGAGAAGAAGGAGAAGAAGAAGAAGGAGAAGAAGGAGAAAGAGAAGAAGATAAAGAAGGAGAAGCAGAAAAAGAAGCAGAAGAGGAAGAAGAAGAAGAGGAAGAGGAAGAGGAAGAAGAGGACATCTCAGCTTGTTTTGTTCCTTTTTCCATGTTAGTGTCCTTGCTTTGCACCTTAATCCACATACCTGAAAATCAAGGCTTTAGTATCAGTTTATTGAACAAATTAGACATTTGAGGACATTAAAACTATCAAAGCAAACTCCTAAATGAGTCCAAATCTAGGGCTCATCAACACCCCCAACTTAAAATTTTGCTTGTCCTTAAGTAGAACTCAAGATCAGCAGTTCAAAAAGGATGTCTCAAATAGTGTTGCATAAGACTCAACATAAATTCACAAAACAAGGTTCAAACTACTCACACAATGATCAATTGTGCACTCAAAGATTCAAATTGTGACTCACCATTATCAAAGATGCTCAAGTTCACAATACTTGCTTCAAATGCAAGTTCAAGCTCAACAAAGGTATTCAAATTCCCTCACAACAAAGATGATTCCATATTCACATAAAAATCTTCAACAATTCAAGGATCCAGAATCACATACAACTCTCAAACTCACAAAGATGAACACATGCATGACTTCACCCATAGGTTTGCCCTTATTTTCCAATCAACATTTGGTTTAGCTCACTCAAGATTACAAAGGTCTTTTCAAAGCTTGTAATGGGGCTGAGTGTCAAGGTATGGTCATTTAGGCTTTGTGGCTTAGTGGCTTCTATCTTCATGAAGTATGGTATGAACATCACTTTTCTCCTTTTCTTTAACATTTCAAACATGCTCCTAATCCACCCCATTATTCAACTTCATATGAACTACCGGATACCCCATTCTTTTCCACTTCCCACTACTTTATTCCACAACTTTTTTGGTCTTTTTCTTTTCTTTCTTCTTTTTCATTTCCTTTTCTCTTTTTTTTACATAGAGGGGTTCCATCTTTTTCACAACCTTTATTCAAAGGGGGATTTCTCACACTTCTTGACTTTCCTTCTCTTCTCACCACACCCCAACTTAGGCTTTTGGCCTAAGTTGGCTATTCAAACAAACCATACTTCATGAAAGTTATGGGTGAATAGATAAAGAGAGGTCACAATTGTTTAAGTTTCATCCATGAAAAGGGTAAGGCTTAAGAGGGTTCAAGCAAGGTTCACACATCTCACAAGGTTTGCCACAAAAGAGGTATATTGTCAAATTGTTTTCACTCTTCAAAATTGTTGCCTAAGATCATTTCAAGTGCTTCCATCAATCAATCAACTGGATCAACAGGGCAAATTCTAGGTGTCATCCCACACAATGTTCAAAGTAATCTCATCACACAAGGCATTGGTACCAATATCAAACAAGACTCCACACCTTCTAGCTAGCGTGCAATGTTCATCACAAGAGACTCATTCAACAACCGGCTAGTCACAACAAAATGCTAAAAGTTTACACATTGTCTATGCAACTTCGTTTGCCTCATCGTAGCCGCACATTCATTTTGTTCAATTAAGAGCACTACTCAAGTCATCGGTATTGATCACAACCGACACTCAAATTTGAACAAGAACAACCACAATCACACACAAAAGAGGTGGCAAAATTTAAAAATTTGGTTCAAAACCATTTTCATTCAAAATAATGGTCCACAAGATCAAGATCAAAACATATATATATATATATATATATCAACAAATCCGCCCAATATTCACAAAACAAATCAAGATCACAAGAGGTAGGAATGGAAATACTTCACCCTACACAACAAATAGAAGCAGTTTTCCTCAAATACAACTAAAACAAGAATTATCATTAAAAACAACAGAGAGGGAGGTACAAATTTCATCCTGCCAGGCTATGCCTGGGTGAAGTCTGCATCTCAGTCGCTCCATATATCGGGGCATTAGTTCCTAGAGTGACACTTTGAGGTTGGGCATCAGTGCCTAGTGCCTCATCAACTTTGGCTCCACTAGACCCTACCACAGAAGTATCCCTTAAGGAGGTCTAAATAGCAGCATGTATCATAGCCTCCTCTACCTCAGTCAGGCCCTCAAACACACTCTCCTCTTGAACACCAAGTTGATCCTCATCTATATCAGCCTCAGACTCTACAACCACATCATCAACTCTAAACTCATCTCCGATGGTAGCTGGAGGCACAAAAGAATGAGTTGGAATATCAGTGCTCACGTCAGCAAGGATCTCCACAGTCACAAAAATCAAAGACATATCAGTGGACTTCAACTGGTCCACATCTTTCCTCAACTCCGCAATCACGACCTTTAAGGTCGTCACCTCATGAGTAGCTCTCTGATCTCTCTCACACACATTTATCCTCACCGTGAAGGCATTAATAGAATCTCTGAGAGGTTCCAATGCATCAGTGAGAGCTCTCTCAATCATCCCAGGAACCGCGGCCTCCAGCCTGGAGGCATGCACATCAGCAGAATGGGCTAGGTTCCCCATCCGTAGCAGCATGGCCCAGGTGAGCATAGGTCGGGATGCAACAGTGCTAGTAGTTGATCTATGAGGCGGGGGAGCAGCAAAAGAACTCGATGTCACAAAAGGTGCAGAGCTAGAAATACCTAAAGGACCAGTGGCTGGAGTAGGCAATATTGCCTTTGCAGGTAGTGTCTCAATATCAATCATTGGGGATGTATCCACCGGAGCTGCCTTCCTTCTCTTAGACTCATTCTCCAGGTACTGGACCTCAATACGCCAGATGTTAGTAGAGGAGGTGGGAGTCACTTCCACATTCGCCTTCTCATCTCGTGTAACATGGGTCCATTTGTATAGCTCGTTGATCAACATCGGAAATTGAAGAGATGTTTGGTGTTGCTTGGCCCTTATGGCCATCTCTTACCCAAAGATCATACCTAAATTTAGTCTCTTCCTTGAAATAATGGATCCAAGACAGGCCACTTTTGTGTGGCGGAGGATAGACTCGTTCTAGGATGGCATGATTGTGCTGCTAATAAACATGAACCAATACATCGCTGCCACATTGAGGTCTTTCTTCTCTATTGGCACTCCGGCCTCAATCCACCTCAGAGTACTGTCAGAAAAGAGAGGGGCTAATGAACTTTTCCTACCCTTCAATGTTGTTTCTTGATCATACTCTGGTAGTCATCTACGAAGTTTCAAGTGCATTCCAAGATGGCGTTTATATCATCACTATCACATTTTACCTTCTTCCCCTGGACAACCACATAATCCACTAGTTTGAAGGTACTGGCCTTCATCTTCCCTTATGGTACAAAAGTTCCTTAGGATGAATATAACTCTCAGACCCAATTAAGAATGTAGGACCCCGGGGTTTAGTTAAGAGCTTGAATTTATGGGACCTAAGGGTGCTCCATATCTCCAGATATCTATCCACCACACCATCTGTGGACAACCTCTTCTCTTCAATGATAGTCCTCAGTCCCTCGGCCTTTAGTCTGTTGAGAGATTGGGGAGGAGTACCATGTATAGGTGGCGTTGGGACCACAGTCTGAGCTGAAGGTGGGGGAGGAGGAGGAGTCTGAGGCACCCAGATCCTAGATGGATCATGCATCCCCTTGGAGCAAAGCTCTGCTCTTCGGGTATGTAGAAGTTGGTAATCATCAGGCTTAGAGATGGAAGCCTGAGAGTCCTGGGAATCTCCCGCATTGTCTGATGAGGTGAGCTGAATCTCATATATTCCCTCACTGTCGGAGCTGACCTCCAGTGACTCTATTACGGGTGCCTTGCCCTTTCCTTTCCTTTTTTCTCCCTTGGTAGGGAGCTTAGATGCCTTTGCCTTGAAAGCAGCTGCTTCCTCATTGATTACTACTCCTCTTGCCCGCTTGCGGGGCAGCATGTCTCTTCTTGATACTTTGAGTCTAGCCATTTCTACAAAACACATAGAAAAATGTTAGAAATATTCCAAGAAAAATCCAGAAATTAAGTTGGAGAAAGACTCGCTGAACCAGTTGCCGAGTCATTTAGGCGAGCCAGATCAGGCTCGCCGAAAGTACCAGCTCAAAAAATTTCCAGAACTAAGGCATGTCAGCGATGTTCAGGGCCATTTGACGAATTGCCGACACCAATCGGCGAGCTAGGAGTAACCCATTGATAATTACAGTGCATTTTAAGGGTTTGGGGCATAGAAAGGGAGATCAAGAAGACCTTTCGGCGAGTTGTCCAGTGAACTTGACGAGCTCAGGCATCTCCCCAAAAGTTACATAATGAAATCAACCAAACTTCAAAATTAAAGGTGATTTGAAGGGGACTTCGGTGAATCACCGAACCACTCGGTGAGCTCGACGAAGCTCGCCAAATGGCCCAACGTGCCAATTTTCAACCCCATTTCCCAAAATCAAGCCTGCAGCCCCCCGAATTTAAAATAAAACACCAACACTATTCAATTAGCACTAGACCCATACTACCCATTCCCTTGTGGTACTCAAACTTTCCTTGATTTGGCCAAAATTGGCCATTTGATGACTTTTTCCCTTAAGAATGACGTCAAATGCTCCATCATTGGGCAAATTACATCATTTAGCACAACTCAGGGTTACTTAGACTTCACCCAACTAGATCCATTACAAAACTACCGCAACCCAATAATTTAGAACCAATTTTATCAAACAAGACACGGGAATTGATCATTTTTAATCATTTAGGCACGTATTTCAAATCAACTGGGCAAACCAACACAGAAAAAACACAATTAGAGAAATTACCCAACACATATCAACACACATTTACCTATTGCATTCGAGTTAAACCACAAACTTAGATTACGGGGTTCGAAAAACCAACCTTCATGCCAAATATCAAAGTTGAAAAGCTAGGCAGCAAAGATTTCCAATTCCGAGAAAGAGATCACACAATAATGCAGGTAAAACAAAAACTAAGGGACATCAACTATTGGGTGAGAGGGTACGAGAGTTAAAAATGAGAGAATATGAAGGATTTTGAAATTTTAAACCGTTCGGCCTTTAAAACCTTTCAGTTCACGGTACCATCAACGGAGTAAGTCGTTCTTGCCGACCAACTCGGTGATGTGCCGAGTGGTATTTTTCTTGCTAAGTTTTACAGGACCTCCAGCAAATTTAGGGGTTCAAATGGCGGACAAAGTAGGGCTCGCCGACCTATTCGGCGAGTCGTTGATTACACATTTAGTTCACCGAGTTTTACAGAGTCCCCCTTAAAGCTTGGTTGTTACAATGGCGGTACAAGTCGGGGCTCGCCGACCTATTCAGTGTGTTACCGACTGCATTTTTGGTCTGCTAAACTACTCATCTCCCAATACTCTTCACTTTTCAACCTGCACAATCAACACGCGTTATTCAAAATCAAAACTAAAGCATTAAAATCATGGGTTGCCTCCTAAGAAGCGCCTTAGTTAACGTCGTGGCACGATGAGGATACCAAATCAAGCTTAATTTTTAGGGTTTGCCATTGTGTCACTAGGCAACCCCCCTTGTTGTCTTGGATTCAAATGCGAAGAAATTTGACCCATTTGTGTCTCCAGCTGCTTAATAGAGACTGAGTGAGCCATATGATTGAGAGTCGAGACATCCTTTTTCATCTCTTTCAACACTTTATCCAACCCTTCAACTTTGTTGAGAATGCATAAGAACATATCTTTTGTACAACCACCTTCAGATTCCTTGGGCTTTTGACGCTCATGGAGAGGGAGGTACATGTCCTTATCACCCTATTTTTCCTTCTAAGTGGCGTTTCTATCACGCCAATCTCTATCACGGTCTCTCCATCCCTCATCTCTATTCCAACCTTGATTTCCACTTGGTCTTGGATAGTTTGCATGATAACCTCCTTCTTGATTGGCTAGGAAGTTTACTTCCTCATTGTACATCGCTTCAAATTGTGCTTCATCAGGTTTTACTCCACCAACAACCACAACATTAATACTCTGTGTACCAGCACGCATAACATTTTTAGCCAAGATATCCAGTTGGGTCATCATTTTGGCCATGTTTTGGTCTCTCTCTTGATCCATTTTGATCTGCTCTTTTGTTATTCAAAAATTAAGATGAGAGGCTTGGTCCTCGTGAGTGCCTTATTGATCTTGGTCATGCAATCAAGGAGTTGAGACGCTATTTCATAGAGGCTGTTGCATTATACCAACGGGAACAAGTTGATCAACAACTATTTTGTTCACTGCGTCAAGGCTCCTATAGAAGTATTGCAGCATCACATTATTTGGAAGTCCATGAGTTAGGCATTGCAGCACCAACTTTTCAAACCTTAGCCACGTCTCATGGATTAGTTCACCTTCCAAGTGTTTAAAACCTTGGATGTTATCCCTGAGTATCATCATCTTCGTTGGGGGAAAGAATCTCACTTGGAATACTATGATCAGCTTATCCCAAGATGTAATGGAGTCTCTTGGTAACTCAGCTAACCATTTGGTACCTTCAGCTATCAAAGAGAACGGGAACAACCTAAGATGGAATGATTTTTGAGATATGCTCCTAAATGAGAACGGACCACAAACATCCACGAAGTTCCAAATATGCTCATGGGGATCCTCATGAACCAGCCCGTGAAATAAACCCTTCAACGGTAGGAGCTGAAGCATTGTGCTAGTATTGTGAAAAATAGTGTTTCCTTCAGTTGGAGGTAGACGTATTGTACCCACACCACCTAATGGAATTGGATCATTCACATCATTGAGGTTCCCAATATCATCTTGGTGGCCCACTTGTCTAGCATTACTTCCATTCACGCTCATCTCTTCCACTGTTTTACACAAGCAACACAAAACCAAAAACTAAAAATAAGTAGATTCAACTACACCTAACAAGATAACAATTTAACTTCACTAAAAGAATTTTAAATAATACCACTCCCCAGCAACGACGCAATTTTGATTTATTGCTTTAGACACACCTCATCCAATTCTAGGTGTAAACGATCGTTTAGCAATATAAAACCCAACGAAGAGTTGGGGTCGAACCCACAAGGAGTGGTACATATTCAAATTCAATCAAGAAGTACAAATGTGATCTAACTAGCTATAGGAATAGACATTATAAAAAAGGATATAAAATAAATTAAAAAGGGTTGACACAAATATCAGATGGGGGGTTTTGGTTTGCAATTATCAACTACAAAGCAGTCACACAAAACTAAAATAACAATACAGAGAGGAATTATCAGGATGTGATCGATTATAGGAAAATTTTGATATATGGGGAAATGTAACTACTAGTAAACAACTAAATATCAGTGGGTAGGCTAGACTATAAGGGAGATAGCATTCTCTCGAACAACTACCCCGAATCAGGTATTTGTTTCGAACATCAACAAGCATAGCAATTAAGAACATCCCACAACTTAATTCATCCACACTCTCGAGCTAGATGGGTAGGATTGGGTTTAGGATTCACTCTCTCGAGATGAACCCATATCAACCCAATACAAACAAACCATAAATCACAACCCTTAGTCCCAAAACATCTCTCTCGAGCAAGCTAAGAACACAAAGTTAGAACAACATTTGTAACTAAAATTCATAAATTAAACCTTAGCTAATGATTAAACCCACTTCAATATAGCATTTAAACTAGTAATTAACAATACCCATAAACTAATTCAACCCATAATCACATGATCACACACCAAAAATTGGGGTTTTAGTAGAACATTATAAAAAGGTAAAAATGGTTACCAAATCGATTATCCATCAACTGGGTAAGAGTATTCAAGCCTTTACAATGCTCAGAATTGCAAAATATTAGTAACCCACTTGCAAAATCTCCGATTTGAGTCTCAAAAAGCCTTTAAGTCTACTAGGAAACTATTCTAAAATGGTAGTAAGCTAAAATCTAGAAAAGAGAACTCCTCAATTAACAGTTCAAAATACAATTTATAGTTGCCAAAAATTAGCCACAAAGGGCCATTAGGCGAGGTAAGTTGGGTTCGCACAATAGCTCGATGAACCGCCCTTTGCTCTATTCTATCACCTTTTTACATTGGCTCTCAACATCCTCAAGTCCTGTAACTTTAGGCGATCCATCTTATCATTGAGGAACTGCTCGGGGATTCACCGAATTCCCTTTTTCTATCATCGACTTGGTTTCTTCCCTCATGGATGGCACTCTGGAACTTTAGGCAGACTAAAGAGCCACTCGGTGAGTCGTTGAGTGGTCTTGGCGATCACTGGGTTCACCTTTCTCCACTTCTCAGCTTGTTTTGTTCCTTTTTTCCTGTTAATGTCCTTGCTTTGCTCCTTAGTCCACATACCTGAAATTCAAGGCTTTAGTAATAGTTTATGGCACAAATTAGGCATTTGAAGACATTAAAACAAATCCCTAAATGAGTCACAATCTAGGACTCATCAATGAACACCATAGAGATAGTTACACCATATTTGTAAAGAAAACACTATAGCAGCAAACTCTAGATCATGAGTTGGGTAATTCCTCTCGCGAATCTTAGGTTGTCTGGAGGTAGAAGTTATAACATTGCCATTATGCATCAATAAAAAACCCAATCCAACTCTGAACGCATCACAATACACAACAAAGCCTTGTGCACCTTCCAGTTAGGTCAACATTGGGGCATTAGTCAACCGCATTTTCAATTCCTAAAAGTTTTTCTCACGAGCTTCAGACCGTTGAAACTTCGTTGTCTTCTGAGTCAACTTAGTCAACAGGGATGAAATAGATGAGAACCCCTCGACAAACCTTCTGTAATAACCAGCAAATCCCAAGAAACTCCTAATATTAGTTGGAAATATAGGTTTAGGCCAATTCTGCACTACTTCAATATTCTGAGTGTCGACTCGAATCCCATCACCAAAAATAATGTGGCCTAAGAACGCCACTGACTCAAGCCAAAACTCACATTTAGAAAATTTTGCATACAAGTCCTTATCCTTTAGAATTTGGAGAACTACTCTTAGGTGACTAGCATGATCCTTCTTATTCCTCGTAAATCAGAATGACATCAATAAATACGATAACAAACATATCAAGATAAGGCTTAAACACTTTGTTCATAAGATCCATGAACGTTGCAGGAGCGATAGTCAAACAAAAAGACAGAACTAGAAACTCATAATGAATGTAGCGTGTCTTGAAAGCTATCTTTGGAATATCACTCTCTCTTACTCTCAACTAATGATAGTAAGATTTGAGGTCTATCTTAGAGAAACAGGTTGAACCCTAAAGTTTATCGAAAAGATCATCAATTCTCTGAAGGGGGTGCTTATTCTTTATGGTAACTTTGTTCAATTGGCAGTAATAAATACACATCCTAAGTGAACCATCCTTATTCCTCACAAATAAGACCGGAGTCCCCCAAGGTGAGACAGACACTAGGTCGAATGAAGTCTTTATCAAGAAGGTAGTTCAACTGCTCTTTTAGCTCTTACAACTCAGTTAGAGCCATTCTATATGGTGGACTAGAGACAGGACGAGTATCAGGAAGAATTTCTATACCGAAGTATATTTCTCTCTCAGGAGGGACTCCGGGAAGATCATCTGGAAACTCACTCACAACTGGAACTGACTGAATAGGTGGTGTCTCAACACTAGAGCAATTAACTCGGACTAAGTGATAGATACAACCGTTGGAAACTAATTTTCTCTCCTTAAGATATGAAATAAAAGGACCCTTATGCACTGGTATACTACTCCTCCACTCTATAATAAACTCATTAGGAAACTGGAACTTAACTAGTCGTGTTCTGCAATCAATTGCGGTATAACAAGCATGAAGTCAGTCCATACCCAGAATAATATGAAAGACCACCATATCTAAGTCAGCCATGGTGTCCTTGTGATTGACAGAAATGCTACTATAATGATAAACTCTCTTAGTTATAATAGACTCACCAATAAGTGTGGAAACACTGAATGGCTCAACAAGTTGTTCGAGAATAATATCAAACCTCATAGCAATATATGGAGTCACAAAGGATAGACTCACACTTGGATCTAGCAATGCATATACATCAAAAGTAAAGACTTTGATCATACCAGTAAAAACATCAGGTGAATTATCTTGCTCTTGGCGACTGGTGATAGAATACATACGGTTTGCTCCTCCACATGTCCCTAAAGTGGATCATTTAGGTGCAGCTCTGTCAGGAACGGTCACTGAATAAAAAGAAGAAGAAGACGAAGAAGAAGGAGGAGTAGGAGGAGGAGGAGGAGGAGAAGGAGAAGGAGAAGGAGAAGGAGAAGAAGAAGAAGAAGAAGAAGAAGAAGAAGAAGAAGAAGAAGAAGAAGAAGAAGAAGGAGAAGAAGGAGAAGAAGAAGAAAGAGAAGAACAAGGAGGAGGAGGAGGAGGAGGAGAAGAAGAGGAATAAGAAGGAGAAGAAAGAGAAGAAGAAGAAGAAAGAGAATAAGAATGAGAAGAAGAAGGAGAAGAAGAAGGAAATGAAAAAGAAGAAGAAGGAGAAGAAGAATGAGAATAAGAAGGAGAAGGAAAAGAAGAAGGAGGAGTAGACAAAGGAGAAGGAGAAGGAGAAGAAGAAGAAGAAGAAGAAAGAGAAGAAGAAGAAGAAGAAGAAGAAGAAGAAGAAGAAGAAGGATAAGGAGGAGGAGACAAAGGAGAAGAAGTAGAATACGGAGAAGAATGAGAAGAAGAAGAAGGAGAAAGAGAAGGAGAAGAAGAAAAAGATGGAGAAGAAGGAGAAGAGGAAGAGGAGCAACAGAGGAGGAGGAGGAGGAAGAGAAGTAGGAGGAAGAAGAAGAAGAGGAGGAGGAGGAAGAGAAGTAGGAGGAAGAAGAAGAAGAGAAGTAGGAGGAAGAAGAAAAAAAAAGAGGAAGAAGAAGAAGAGGAAGGAGAAGAAGAAGGGGAAGAAAAAGAGGAAGGAGAAGAAGGAGAAGAAGAAGAATAAGGAGAAGAAGAAAGAGAAGAAGGAGAAAAATAATGAGAAGAAGGAGAATAAAAAGCAAAAGAAGAAGAAGAAAAAGAAGAAGAAGGAGGAGGAGGAGGAGGTAGAGGAGAAGGAGAAGGAGGAGAAGGAGAAGAAGGAGAAGGAGAAGGAGAAGGAGAAGAAGAAGGAGCAAAAAAAGAAGAAGAAGAAGAAGAAGAAGGAAAACAAGAAGAATAAGGAGAAGAAGAATGAGAATAAGGAGAAGAAAAAGCAGAAGAAGAAGAAGAAGAAGAAGAAGAAGAAGAAGGGGGAGAAGGAGAAGGAGGAGAAGGAGGAGAAGGATAACAAAAAGAAAAAGAAAGAGAAGTAGAAGTACAAGGACAAGAAGGAGAAGAAGAAGGAGGAGAAGAAGAAGGAGAAGAGGAAGGAGAAGAAGGAGAAGAAGAAGAAGGAGAAGGAAGAGAAGTAGAAGTAGAAGGAGAAGGAGGATAAGAAAGAGAAGAAGAGGAAGGAGAAGGTGAAGAAGAATAAGAACAAGGATAAGAAGGATAAGAAGAAGAAGAAGAAGGAGAAGGATAAGAGGAAGAAGAAGGAGAAGAAGGAGAAGAAGAAAAAGAAGAAGGAGGAGGAGAAGAAGAAGAAGAAGAAGAAGGGGAAGGATAAGAGGCAGAAGAAGTAGAAGGATAAGAGGAACAAGAAGGATAAGAGGAACAAGAAGGAGAAGAAGAAGAAGAAGAAGAAGGACAAGAAGAAGAAGAAGGAGAAGAAGAAGAAGAAGAAGAAGAAGGAGGAGAAGAAGAAGGGGGAGAAGAAGAATAAGAAGAAGGAGAAGGATAAGAGGAAGAAGAAGGAGAAAAAGGAGAAGAAGAAGAAGAAGAAGAAGAAGAAGAAGAAGAAGAAAGAGAAGGAGAAGAAGAAGAAGAAGTAGAAGAATAACGAGAAAGAGGATAAGAAGAAGAAGAAGGACAAGAAGGATAAGAAGAAGAAGGAGAAGAAGAAGAAGGAGGAGAATAAGGATAATAAGAAGAAGAAGGAGAAGAAGAAGAAGGAGGAGAAGAAGAAGAAGGAGAAGGAGATGAAGAAGGAGAAGAAGAAGAAGGAGAATAAGGAGAAGAATAAGAAGGAGAAAAAGAAGAAGGATAAGAACAAGCAGGAGAAGGAGGAGAAGGAGAAGAAGGAGAAGAATAAGGAGCAGAAGAAGAAGAAGAAGTAGCAGAAGGTGAAGGAAAACAAGAAGAATAAGGAGAAGAACAATGAGAATAAGGAAAAGAAAAACAGAAGAAGAAGAAGAAGGAGAAGGAGTAGAAGGAGGAGAAGGAGGAGAAGGAGAACAAGAAGAAAAAGAAAGAGAAGTAAAAGTACAAGGACAAGAAGGAGAAGAAGAAGGAGGAGAAGAAGAAGGAGAAGAAGGAGAAGAAGAAGGAGAAGAAGGAGAAGAAGTAGAAGTAGAAGGAGAAGGAGAAGAAGAAGAAGGATAAGAAAGAGAAGAAGAGGAATGAGAAGGTGAATAAGAATAAGAACAAGGATATGAAGGATAAGAAGAAGAAGAAGAAGGAGAAGGATAAGAGGAAGAAGAAGGAGAAGAACAAGAAGAAGGAGAAGAAGGAGGAGGAGGAGAAGAAGAACAAGAAGAAGGGGAAGGATAAGATGCAGAAGAAGAAGAAGAAGAAGAAGGAGGAGAAGGATAAGAGGAAGAAGGAGGAGAAGAAGCAGAAGAAGAAGAAGAAGGAGGAGAAGGAGAAGAAGAAGAAGAATAAGAAGAAGGAGAAGAAGAAGAAGGAGGAGAAGAAGAATAAGAAGAAGGAGAAGGATAAGAGGAAGAAGAAGGAGAAGAAGGAGAAGAAGAAGAAGAAGAAGAAGAAGAAGAAGAAGAAAGAGAAGGCGAAGAAGAAGAAGAAGAATAAGGAGAAATAGAAGAAGGAGGAGAAGAAGAAGAAGAAGGAGAAGAAGGATAAGAAGAAGAAGGAGAATAAGAAGAAGGAGAAGAAGAAGAAGGAGGAGAATAAGGAGAATAAGAAGAAGAACAAGAAAAAGGAGAAGAAGAAGAAGGAGGAGAAGAATAAGAAGGAAAAGGAGATGAAGAAGGAGAAGAAGAAGAAGGAGAATAAGGAGAAAAAGAAGAAGGATAAGAACAAGAAGGAGAAGGAGAAGAAGGAGAAGAAGAAGGAGGAGGAGATGAAGAATAATGAGAAGAAGGAGAAGAAGAAGAAGGAGAAGAAGAAAAAGAAGGAGAAAAAGGAGTAGAAGCAGAAACAGAAGGAGAAGAAGAATAAGAAGAAGGAGAAGGACAAGAATAGAAAGAATAAGAAGGAGGAGGAGGAGGAGAACAAGAAAAGAAGAAGAAGAAGAAGAAGAAGAAGAAGGAGAATAAGAATAAGAAGGGGAAGAAGAAGGAGGAGAAGGAAAAGCAGAAGAAGAAGAAGAAGAAGAAGAAGAAGAAGAAGAAGAAGAAGAAGAAGAAGAAGAAGAAGAAGAAGAAGAAGAAGAAGAAGAAGAAGTAGAAGAAGAAGCAGAAGAAGAAGAAGAAGAGGAAGAAGAATAAGAGAAA
>JAJOOS010008610.1:0-35070 GCA_029582725.1 Solanum chiquidenum
TCAAGGTTATTGGTGAGTCCTCCATTCCGGGGACGTTGCTTATGATCTTTTGCTATGTATAAGACTTGTCCTTTTTTAGTTATGTGTTGACTATGAGGCTGAGCCCGGTAGTTTGTCTTGGCCCCCGCTAAGTACTCATGTTTAGAGGTGGTGTTGGACAAGTTTTGTATTATGCTTGAGCTTGACTCATCTATGGTATCTATGTATCATTCCTTTTCTTTGTCTCTCTTGCTCCCTTAGTCTTTATTTCCCCCTTGATTATGCTTATCGCTTATGGTCATTGTATTTGCTTCCGCGACCAAGGATGTGTAATGATACGCTATGAGGCTTGTTTGAGGTTCCTTCAGGTTCCTCATTCGCCGGTCACGTCTAGGCCCTAGGCTTGGGTCGTGACAACAACCACTAGGTGAAATCACCACCAAACTACATCTAGCCTATCAGCAAGCAAGACCCAACAATAATATCAACTCATATTTGCTAAATCATACCCCAAGAATGGGAGTTTTTAGCCACACGTCAAGAATTAACAAAATACACCTAAAATGATAGTGAAATCAAACGGGTATAAGAAATTAAACCTTGATTTAAGCAAAGGAACAAGAATGGAGAAGACCCACTTCCAACTTGGGGAAGATGAAACCCTTCTTTCTTCAAGTCTCCACAAAACCCTCTCCAAACTTGAGAGAAAAATATCCAAAAAGTACTATTCTATTATGGAAATTAAAATTAATGATCGACTCTCCAAAATTAATAAATAATTTTAGTATTTATAGACTACAAAAAATAGCACTGGCGGAACTTTTGGCGAAGTTAGTCGACGTCGCCGAATGACTCGGTGACTCGCCCTTCTTCTGTTTCATCATTGTTTCATGCTTGCCTTCAACATCTTCACGTTCTGGACCATTGGGCAGTATAGTACTGCTTTGCGAAACTATTCAGCGTACCGACTGCTCCGTTTATCGCCATTTTGATCCTCTTCCTTCAGGGCTTCGCGTACTAGAACAAAGGGCGGAATCTTTCCCTTTGGTGACTTGCCAAGAGTGATTGGCGAAGCTCAGGCTTCAGTTTTTTCGTTCTTTCCAGCCTTTTTGCGCCTAAGTGTCCATGCTTCCGCTAAAACTTCAAATACCTGAAACTTAATAGTTTTCATCAGATATTGAGACAAAATACGTATTTGAGGACACAATTTCTATTAAAATAAAGCCCTAAATGAGTCCAAATTGTGGACTCATCAGGTGTATGCGTATGAAATAATTTGGGATTTGGGTACCAAAGTGATAGTTCATATGGAATATGCAACGATTAGTTGTTTGATGGAAAACCTTGGTTAAAATTATGGATCCTATTTATTCAAGAGTTTGATTTTTAAGTCAAATATATAAAAGGTTGTGATAATCAAGTGGATGATAACCTATCTCGTCTTGAATCTAATGTGGTGGATTCTGGAGAAAGAGACATTGATGAATATGTTTGTGATGAATGTGGTATAGCTGTTTCAAATGATGTTTCACCTTGGTATGATGTTTGTTCATACAAAAGCCATAAAAGACTTATCATTTTTCCAACTTTCTAAGACTCAAACCACAACTGCCTTCTATAGACTATAGGACTATGTAGGGTCCGTACTTAGCCTTGTATAACCTGTATAAATAAAGTTTTCTGCACTTTTCTTTCAAACTAAAATTTCAAAATTCCAAGATGTTACAATATGTCCCCATTGGGAACATTCGTCCTCGAATTGTACTGAGGCTAACATGAATAAAAATAAGGAAAAATATCTAACAATCCAACATGAAGAAAAATCTCATCAAATGCATGAAACAAAGGATTAATCAACCCTAGCCTAAAATATAAACTTTAAAACTGATTTCATGAATATGCATGTGTATGGACACATGAGAATAGTTGAAACACATGCATCCAAAAGAGTACACATGAGGAATTAATACCTCACGTTGAAACTGAAACTCATGGAAAGAGATGAGAGTAATTGGACATTATATCAGCTTCGGTCTTCCAAGTAGCACCCTCGACCAATTGATTCCTTCGAAGGACTTTTACTAAGGCAACTTCTTTGTTTCTCAACCTCCAGACTTGACAATCAAAAATATCAACCGGAACCTCTTCATAAGATATACTCTGTAAAACCAACACTCTCCAATGGCACAAAAAAAATAGGATCACCAATACACTTTTTCAACAACGAAACATGAACTACTAATGCACCAATACCAATTCCAAAGGCAAATCCAACTTATATGCCACCTTTCTGAAACACCTCCAAATTTTATGTAGGCCTACATAATGGGGAATGAGCTTCCATTTATTTTCAAACCTCATCACACCCTTCATAGTTGATATTTTCATGTAAACTAAATCATAAACATTGAATTCAAGATCTCACTTTAAACATACGTGTAAGACTTTTATCGATATTGAGCAGTATTAAACCTCTCCTTAATAAGTTGTGCCTTCTCCATAGACTCATGAACTAACTCGGGCATCATCAAAGAGACCTCGCCAACTTCAACCAACCACTAGGAGACCTAGACCTCCTACCGTAAAGAGCCTTAAATGGAGCCATTTGAATAATCGAGTGATAATAATTATTATAAGAAAACTCAATGAAAGGAAAATGATCATCCCAACTACCTTTAAAGTCGATCTGTAATGACGCTAATCTTCTTTCGATATCATAGCATCCTTGCATGTAATCTCCTTTTGGTCATATAAATATGCCAATATAAACAACCCAATACCTTACTATATTCTTTCTTTTCATACAGAAATAGGACAAATAGATTCGACCCATAACCTCTATTATCGAGTAAGTTACATATATCAAACCTAAATTACTAGTATCAAACTAATTACCCACTCCAAACAATCTCTTTCGAGCATCGACCGGAGATCAAAAATGTACTACCCCGTAACTTAAAATACATTTGCAACTCGTAAACACCAATGCTTAGATGTGATATCAAGGGAAGTATATCATTGAAAATGGTTAAGAATACCATGAAACCCTTATATTTAGTCATTTGAAGGGCTAAACAAATGTTTTAGGGCAAATAGATCATTAAAGAAAAGATTCAAGTTTAAAGGTTCATTGTGGAGGAATACTACAAATGATCTCATTTATCATCTAACTTTTAACGAGCATATCTCCAAAATATATAACGAGTTAGAGGGACTACAACCTATACAATTAAATGTATTTGAGTCTAGTTTCCATAAAAACAAACCGCTCGTTAAAATAATATCGGAGTAAAAAGTTATGTTCATTCTACCACACATGCGTGCACTGCCCAATCACTGCGGGACATGTTTCACTTTAGAGAAACTCAGCCAAACTTGTTGTTTTTATATTAGAATTTTGGGATATACTTTCTCATATACTCAAGAACGTGTAAGGACTGGTTTCAAGTTATTTCTTCAGGTTTTTCTCATCTTCAATCCTCCAAAGCTTAAGATAAGTTGGTTTCTTCAAGAATCAAGTGTCTTCCTCTCCATAGACGTATAGATATACTTAGCTAAATGTTTTCTTGAAGGAAAACGTATTGTTCTTGGAGAATAGAAAAGGGAAGGAGCAGCTCTTCTTGGATATATAGGTATGACTCATCTTCTATCTTCATAAATAGTATTCCAAGGATTCTTTAAGTATAATTTGCGGGTAGGACTCACGGGACGGTGATAGGAAGCCGTGATTCCATGTTTTACCCATTGTAGTTGTTGTTTCGGTGAGGAGGGAGTTTGTATAAGGCTGTGTTGGCTGTTATTTTGACCAAATGAGGGGTCAATGGTATTGTATTGGGGAATTAAGCTGGTTACAATAAAATGGAATGTTAGGTATAGAGAACACGACTCATATAGTTCTTGAAAGTTTGTCACTCACCAAGTCTTTGATGAAATGCCTAAATCACTAAGAATATGTTGTAGCTGGTTATATGAGCTCCTATTATTTTATTTTATGGCATTAGTTCTCTACCAACTTAAACTATGAGCTTATCAAGGAATTTGACATAGTTAACAAAGAACCCATGGGTTGGTGATCGGAGGCCATGTGTTTTACTTTTTATGTTAATTATGGATGATTAAGGGGGCTGGTTCTTTATGGTAAAGGATTGAGGAGTAATACTGAACATGTAAATAAGTTATAAGCCTACTTGGAAAGTAGAGAAAGAGAAGGATGTGGTGATACACCATTCATCTATCGTAATTGTTGAGATTGTCGCTCGCGAACTATTATTGTGTTTTTGGCCTTATTGTGACTCTTGAGTAGTTTCTTAAACTATCCTTTTATGTTATAGATAAAGTTGCCAGCAAAGGAGCTTGACGAATTAAGATAGTAAGTCTCGAAGTAAGGTATGTAAAGCTAAAACCTCTTTTGCCCTAAAGGCATGACCTAAACTCGCATGTTCTTCCGATAAATATCACTAGAGATTCTATGTTACTTGAAAGAAAGTTATCTATTTTATAAACCCTCTCATTTTGAGTCCTAAACCTATAGATTTACAGTACTCTTCAAGAAGGTAATATGTTTCACACAACTATATTTGTCTACAGTTGAAACTCTTAGAAGTCAGCAGTGTACATGTTGCATAAATTTAAAGAAAGCAGTTGGCCACAGACTATTCGTAAGTGTATAGGTCACAAGATATATGATTCTCAAGCTAAAGAAAGTAATCACAAATTGTATCACGAGCTATGTGATTAATGAATTAATTATAATAAATAATTTCATGCAGTTGAGATTATAGACTACTGTGTAGCGTGGGGTAGGTATTTTTAGGGCTACTATGTGTGACACTACTCTATGCACATAATTCAGATATAGTCAGCCAGAATTTCCTGCCATGGATTCACCTGACTGATATAGGTCTACGGGCAGACCATATAGGAGCCCTGAGGGGCGTACCTTGATAGACCTCGTTACCACACTATGAGACTTGACGTGTGTTTGTGACAGTGGACTACAAATGCCATACAGGGTTCACTAATCACCGTCAGTAGGCCATCATGTGATTCCCTGACAGTTAGTCTTACAAAGAGCAAATAAGCGATATAATGAAGTAAGAATATCACTTGGGCAAAATATAGGGATTCTATATATAAATTACTAAGCCATGAAATGTTAGATGAGGACCCTTGATGTTGGTCACAATTCTACTTACGGATTATGTCTCCTGCATACACATAATCAGATTTGCCTATCTTGATATCTGCGGCATTTTAGCATTCTTACATGCCTAATTGTTATTTAGTATACTTTACATACAAATACATGTTTTATATGTACTAACATCCCTATTATTGTGGTGATTCATTTGTATCACTAGAGGCTCAGGTACTCTAGACAACAAGCATTTTCAGTAGACTAGAGACTTCCAGTTTAGTAGTTGGTAAACTCCACCTCTACCTGAAGCTATCAAATATTTAGAGCCTATATTTTACTACGTATTTACATATATCAAAATGGGTATTTCCATCAAGCATCCATGGTCCGAGTCCGGTATCAAGGTTGTTAGAGTTCAAAGTAGAAACCATTGTCTTACGCACTCATCGACTTGGTTTACTTGTAAGGTAATCGACTTCACCGAAACTTTGAAATTTTCATTGTTTAAATTGTGAAGTGACTAAGTCGAACTTGACCTTGGGTAGTAAATTGCTTGGTATATTTGTTGAAATCTAGTGTGGATCCTACCCTTGCAACGATGGTGTGTGAGTGTGTTGTAATTTTAACTTGAATAATTGAGGTTGTTGGGTCTAGTTGGAAGCTTTGACTTAGGGTTTCATTGTATCTACTTTAATAATCGAATTTTGCATAATTGAAACCCTAAGAATGATGAACAAATAAGCTCCAATGTTCACAGAACACTATCAAAATCAAGTCAATATTCACAAAACAGCCCACAAGAGGTAGGTATGGAAATACCTTACCCCACCAACAAAATACGCAGTTGTCCTCAAATGCAACTAAAAATAAAAATAGTCTGAAAAGTAACAGAGAAGGAGGTAAGAAGATCAACCTGCCAGGCTAGGCCTGGGGTGAAGTTTGCATATCAGTCACTCCCTTTATCGGGGCATCAGTGCCCGGTGTCTCAGCAATCATGACTCCCTCTATTTGGGCATCAGTGCCCAGGATCTCAACATCCTTGGCTCCACTAGAGCCCACCATGAAAACATCCCTAAAAAGGCATGTATAGTTGTATGCACCATGGCTCCCTCTAGGTCTGCCAAATCATGATAGACAGTCGCATCAGTCACACCTAGTTGCTCCTCATCTATCTCAGCCTCGGACTCAGCAGCAGCATCATCAACTCTAAACTCATCGTCGGTGGTAGCCAGAGGCACCTCAATTAAAGCTCAAATATCTGCACTCGGCGTGTCGGGAATCTCCACGGTCCCAAATAATGAAGTAAAATCAGTGGACTTCAGTTGATCCACATCTTTTCTCAGCCCAGTAATCTCGGCCTTCAAGGCCTTTATAGCATTAGTGGCTCTCTGGCACTTCTCACACACCTCCACTCTCACAGTCAGGGCATCCAAAGCAAACTTATAATCCCTCATCTCAGCCCTAAGTGGGGTCAAGGCAGCAGTTATTGCCCTCTCTATCATCCCAGGCATAGTGGCCTCTACCCAGAAGGCATGCAAATTAGTAGATTGGACTAAATAGCCCATCTTATAAAGCATGGCCTGGGTGATAGGGGTTTGGGAGGCAGAAGTAGCAGCAGCAGAAGATCTAGGGGGAGGGGGTGCAACAGATGTAGTCGGAATCTCAAAAGAGGAAGGTTCATATGTACCAGAGGGACCACTGGCCTGATTAGGCATGACTGCCTCTACAAGTAACATATTGATTTTGACCTCCGGGGATGTATCCACCGGTGCTGCCCTCCTCCTGTCAACTTTATCCCGCTGGTACTCGGCCTCAATAAATCGGATGTCAGTAAAGGAGGTGGGAGGTACCTCCACATCCGTCTTCTCATCTCTGGGAACATGAGCCCGTCTGCATAACTCGGTGATCAACACCGGGAATGGAAGCGAAGTTTGTCTCTACTTGGCCCTCATGGCCATCTCCTTCTCAATCAGTAGCCCCAGATTCAGCTTCTGGCGAGAAAGGATAGACCCTAAACATGTTGCCTTCAAGTGTCTGAGGATGATTCATTTTGGGATGGAATAATAGTGTTGCTGATGAACCCGAACCAGTATCAGGCAGCCACATTTAGGTCCTTCTTCTCTATTTGTGCACCTGCCTCTATCCACCTCGGGGTGGCATCAGAGATAAGAGGTGATAGCCAACCCTTTAGGTCCTCCAAGGTATTCTTTTGGACCAGATCGATGTATTGGTGCATGAAATCATAAGTGCACCCAGAACAACATTGATGTCGTCACAATGGAATTTAACCTTCTTCCACGAACTATCACAAAATCCATCGGCCGGAACATGCTGGCCTTCTTCTTCCCCTTAGGGACCAGCTCACCATAGGCCGAATAAAACTCCCAGACCCAATTGGGAATGTAAGGGCCCCGGGGTTTGGTAAAAATTTCAAACTTATAGAACTTAATAGTGTTCCATACCTCCGTATATCTGTCCACCACTTTGTCTTTGGACAATCTCTTCTCCTCTAGAATGGTCCTCAAACCCTCAGCCTTCATCCAGTTGAGTGACCGGGGAAGAGGACCCTGAAAAGGTGGTGTTGGGACCATTGTTTGTGCTGGAGGAGGCAATAGAGCAGAAGCTAGAGGGGTAGAAGTCGGAGGCACCGGGATCCTAGATGGATCATTCATCTCCTTGGAGCAAAGCTCTGCTCTCCGAGCCTGCAATAACTGGTCATCCTCAAGCTCAGAAATGGAAGCCTGAGAATCATGTGAGTCCCCCTCACTGCCTGATGAGGTGGGTGTGTGTCTTAGACCCCCTCACTGTCTTATCTATCCCCCTCCAGTGTCTCAACCACGGGCATTTTTCCCTTGCCTTTGCCTCCCTTTGGAGGTAGTTTTGTTGCCTTTACTCGGGATGCAGTTGCATCCTCATTTATAACCACTCCACATGCCTGCTTTCAGGGTGACATATCTCTACCAGTGACTTTGGGTATAGCCATCCTGCAAAACAATGTAGAAACACTTAGAAAAATTCAAGAAAAAAATCAAAAAATAACTGCAGGAAGACTCGTTGAACCACTTTGGCGAGCCAGGTCAGGATCGCCGAAAGTTCCAAAACTAAAATTTCAAAAATTCAAAGTTGGTCAACAATGTCCAGGGTCATTCAGTAGATCGCCGACACCAATCAGCAAACTAAAAGTAGCTCGCTGAAAGTTACAGTGTATTTTAAGGAATTAGGAACGCAGAAGGGCGATCAAGAAGCACTTTCAGTGAGTCGCCGAGTGAACTCGGCGAGCTCATCCATATCGCCAAAAGTTACAGAATCAAACTCAACATTTTAGGGAAATTAAGGGTGATCTAAGAGGACTTAGGCGAACCGTTGAACCAATAGGCGAGCTCGACCCAGCTTGCCAAATGGCCCTTTATGCCAGTTTTTCACCCCACTCTTCGAAATCAAACTCATAGCCCACGAAATCAAAATTAAACACTTACACTATGAAATTAAAGTAAGACCCATACTACCCATGCCCTTGGGGTACTCAGTCTTCCCCCGATTTGGCCAAAATTGGCCAATTGATGTCTTTTGCCCTTAAGAATGATGTCAACCGCTCCATCATTGGGCAAATTATGACATTTAGCACAATACGGGGTTACTCAGACTTCACCCCGCTATACCCAACACATATTCAACATAACCCAACAATTTCGACTCGAATTCAACAAGCAAAGACACGAGAATCATGATTAAACCAATTAATAATGATTTCACTTAAAATTCGGCAAACAAGCAATCACGAAATGATTACCCAACGATATTCAACAACAAAATACCAATTTAATTTGAGTTCAACCACATATAGAGTTCGGGATTAGAAAAACCAACCTTTATGCCGAAAAAGGATTTGAAAAGTTAGGCGGCAAAGAAATCCAAGTTCCGTCCCCGAGTAAAGATTCCAATAAAACGAGAGTAAAATTCAAAAATACTAAGAACTAAAATCAGATGAGAGAATGTGGGAGTTAAAAAATGGGAAAATGAAAGGATTTTGAAATTTTAAACCATTTGGCCTTTAAAACCTTTCAGTTTGCGCTCCAGTCAGTGGAATGAGTCATGCCCGTCGAACCACTCGGCGATGCGCCGAGTGGTGTTTTGGCACGCCGAGTTTTATAAAACTCCCAGTAATTTGGGGGTTCAAACAGCGAACAACGTCGGGCTCGCCAACTGAGCTTTTAGTTTGCCGAGTTTTATAGAATTCCCCATCAAGCTGGGTGGTTCCAACGGCGGTCCAAGTTGGGCTCACCGACTGCTTCGGTGAGTCGCCTACTAGACTTTTGGCTCGCCTAATTACCACTCTCCAACACTTTCACTTTTCAACCTGCAAAATCAACACCCGTTATTCAAAAGCAACATTTAAAACATCAAAAACTTGGGTTGCCTCCCAAGAAGCGTCGTATTTAACGTCGTGACATGATGAAAATACCAATTCAAACTTCATTTTTGGGGTTGGCCGTTGTGTCACTAGGCAACCCCCATTTTTGCCTTGGATTCAATTGAGTCGAGATTTGACCCATTTGTGTCTCCAGCTGTTTAACAGAGACTGAGTGAGAAGTCACTGTCTGATTGAGAGTTGATACATCCTCATTCATCTCTTTCAACACTTTGTCTAACCCTTCTACATTATTAAAAATGCATGCAAGCATGTCTTTTGTACGAAAGTTCTCTAGGTCAGCTCTTTGCTCTTTTAGATTTTGGCGTTCATGAGGTAGGACGTATCTTTCCTTTTCACCGTCCCTTTCCTTCCAAGTAGCATTATGATCACGCCATTTCCTATCATGATCTCTCCATCCATCATCTCTATTTTGACTCAGATTTCCACCCGACCTTGGGTAATTTGAGCGAAATCCTTCTCTTTGATTTGCAAGAAAGTTCACTTCCTCATTGTACATCGCTTCAAATTGTGCTTCTTCGGGGTTTACTCCACCAACACCCACAACATTTACACTCTTCAACCCACTACCCATCACATTTTTCGACAATAAATCTAGCTGGGACATCATTTTGGCCATATTTTGGTCTCTCTCTTAATCCTTCTCGATATGCTCTTTCGACATCCTAAAAGTGAGAGGAGACACTTGGTCCTCACGAGTGTACCATGCTCTATTTATCTTGGTCATGCCATCAAGGAGTTGAGACACTACTTCATAGGGTTGTTGCATTATACCTCCGGGAACAAGTTGATCAACAACTCCTTTGTTCACCGAGTCAAAACTCCTATAGAAGTATTGTAACAATATGTGGTTTGGCAGTCCGTGAGTCGGACATTGAAGTACCAACTTCAAAAATCGCAGCCACATCTCGTGGATTGGTTCACCCTCCAAGCGCTTGAAACTTTGGATACTATCCCTTAGCATCATCATCTTTGACGAGAGAAAGAATCTCACATGGAATGTTGTGGTAAGTTCATCCTAAGAGGTGATGTAGTACCTCGGTAACTCAGTTAACTATTTAGTAGCTTCACCCATCAAAGAGAATGGAAACAACCTTTCTTGTGATATGTTCTTGAATGAGAACAGACTACAAACATCCACGAAGTTTTGAATATGCTCATGAAGGTCTTCATGGGACAGCCCTCCATATAATCCTTTCATTTGGAGGAGCTATAGCATCGTGGTAGTAACATGGAAGACAACATTCCCCTTAATAGGAGGTAGACATATTGCACCAACACCACCCAATTGAATAGGGTCATTCACATCATTAAGATTCCCAATATCATCTTGGTGGCCAACTTGGCTACCATTACTCCAGTTCACGCTCATCTCTTCCTCTGTTGAAAACGAGCATCGCAAACACAAACCAAAGTAAGTCAATTCAACTACAACACAAAAACATCACCATTCAACTTCAGTAATAGAATTCTAAACAACATCACTCCCTGGCAGCAGTGCCATTTTGATTAACACTCCATTTACACCACTTCCAATTCTAGGTGTAAAGACGATCCTATCTAGTAAAAAACCCAACGAATAGTTGGGGTTGAACCCACAGGGAGCGGTACAATGTTTGAATTCAATTACGAAGTACAAATGTCGTCTAAATGGTTATAGGAATAGAAATTATAGAAAACATACAAACAAGTCTAAGGGGATGACAACGAATGTCAGACGGGGGTTTTGATTTGTAATTAACAGCTAAAAAAAGTACAAAAATGGGGGAAACAACAATATTAAGAGGGATTCTTGAGATGTGATCGATTATAAGCTAATTACGATGCATGGGTAATTGAAATTTAACAATAACTTTGTTGAATCATTGTGGGTAGGCAAGGCTATAAGTGCCATAGTTTTTCTCTCGAACAACTGATACGGTTCAGGCAAGTTCTCTCGAACCTCGACAATCTTAACAAGATAAACAACCCACAATATTAATATATCCACTCTCTCGAGCTAGATAGGTAAAATTGAGTTTAGGATTCACTCTCTCAAGCTGAACCCATATCAACCCAATACCTACAATCATTAATCAAAAGCTTTGGTTCCAAAACCTCTCACTCAAGCAAGCCAAGAACTCTAAACTAGAATTGCATTTGCAACTACAATCCATAGATTAAAACACATATAATGATTAAACCCACATTAAAATAGCAATTTCATGATTAAAAAACAATGCCCATAAGATAATTAGGCAAATAAACACATGATCACACCCCAAGTATTGGCTACACATCATAAAAATAGAGAAACGATTACCAAATACATTAGCCATGATCTGGGTAAAGGTTTTCAAGTCTTTACAATGGTCCAAAATGAATAAATTCCAAAACCCACTTTCAAATCTTCAAGTTTGAGCCTCAAAAGCTTCAATGTCTACAATGGAACTCAAAAACTAAGAGAAAACTCTCACTCTCAAACTTGGGAACTGTTTCAGAACTCAATCCTCCTGAAATTTCATTTTAAATTTCAATTTATAGTTGCCCAATTTTTTCCCCAAAAGTTCATTGGGTAAAGTAAGTCGGGCCTCGCCGAACAGGGCAGCGATCCGCCCTTTGCTCCCTTCCATCACCAATTTGCAATGGCCATCAGTCCTCCAGGTCTTGTAACCTTAGGCAATCAAAGTTGCCCTCGCATAGTCATTCGACGATTCGCCGACTGCCCATTCTTGTCGCCAAGATGGTTCTTCCCAAGGGCTGGCATGCTGGAACTTTGGGCGAGCTAAAGAGCCACTCAGCGGTTCGTCGAGTGGTCTTGGCGATCACCAAGATCGCTTTTCTTCACTTCTTCAGCTTGTTTGCTCCTTTTTTGCCCGGTAGTATCCTTTCCTTGCTCCTGAGCCTACATACCTGTAAATCAATGTTTTACCATCAGTTTAGAGCATAAATTAGGCATTTAAGGACACTAAAACTATCAAAACAATGCCTTTAATAAGTCGTAATCTCATACTCATCATTAGGCAAAGAGGCGAATCTCCATGTCTTTAAAAGTAAGTATGAATAATGTGATTATGTTATGAAGATGATTAGCTTGGAGTGATACTAGATATACCTTCCATGATGTATGCATCACTAGAGGCGGATGGCCTAAGTCTTGACTAAGGATAAGTGAGGTTACTTAAGGAAGTATTCCTCTTTCATTATGGTGATTTATGTGCATTGATTATACTTATGGTTTGTGTTGAATAACTCCTATGCTTATGTTGTTTATGCAAGTTATCATATTTAGTACATTCTTGTACTAACGCATACTCTTGCCTACATTTCTTATCAAAATGTAGGGTCCGACGATCTTGATTCACACACTTGTGGCTAGGTTCATAGTTGATCAAGAAGTGAAGATTTGGTGAGTCCTCATAGCATTTGAGGATTGGACCACCCTTTTTCCCTTTATGTCTTTCTTTTCATGTTGGACTATTGTATGGGTTGTGTCCCAAGATTTATTCTTATGTTAGATGATTTGAGACAATGATGTTAGACTTCCGCTCGTTTATGAAAGACTTTGATTGTATGGAAAATGTTTTAAATTTCTGCACCATTTTCTATTACTTTATGTTATGATATGCTAAGTGGCCTATATGCGGCTTCTCGGGGTCTTATACACCTTGTTATATCTAGGGGTACCCTGGGTCGTGACTCTCAAGCTAGAGTAGGAGGAGAAGAAAATAGATGAGGATATCGGGACTTTATGTCGGCCTCGGCCTCCCAAGTAGCACCCTCAACTAAATGATTCCTCCATAACACTTTTACGGAAACAACTTCCTTATTCCTCAATTTCTTAACTTGTCGGTCTAAGATCTCAACCGGAACCTCTTCATAGGAAAGATTCTCTTTCAATCCCAAACCTTCTATGGGGACAATGTATGTCGGATCTCCAACACACTTCTTTAACATAGAGACATGGAAAACCGGATGCATCGATGCCAACTCATTTGGCAAATCAAGTTCATAAGCAACCTTACCAACACGTCTCAAAATTTGATATGGGCCTACAAACGGGGACTAAGTTTCCCTTTCTTACCAAACCTCATTACACCCTTCATGGGTGAGATTTTAAAGTAAACCCAATCATGCACATCAAATTCAAGGTCTCTCCTTCTAACATCGACATAAGACTTTTGTCGACTATGGGTCGTTCTCAACCTCTCTTAATGAGTCGAACATTCTCTATAGCCTCATGAACTAGCTTGGGTCCTACCAAGGCAACTTCACCCACTTCAAACCAACATATAGTAGACCTACACCTCCAACCATAAAGAGCCTCAAATAGAGCCATAATAATGCATGAGTAATAGCTATTATTATAGGCAAATCCAATCAAAGGCAAATGGTCATTCCAATTTCCCTTGAAGTCAATCACACAAGCCCTTAACATATCCTCCAAAGTTTGGATGGTACGTTCCGCTTGCCCATCGATTTGTGGATGAAAAATCGTGCTAAGCTTAACTTTAGTGCCAAGACCCTTTTGGAAAGATTTTCAAAATTGAGAAGTAAATTAGGTACCTCGATCAGAGATAATGGACAAGGGCACTCTGTGCAACCTCACCATTTCCCTCAAATACAACTTAGCATAATCTTCCGCCGAATAATAAACCTTGACGGGAATGAAATGGGCTGATTTCATCATTCGGTCTACTATAACCCAAATCGAACCATATTGTTGCCAAGTATGTGACAACCCTACTATGAAGTCCATATTCAAATCTTCCCACTTCCAAGTAGGAATGCTAATGTCTTGGGACAAACCTCCCGATTTTTTATGCTCAACTTTCACTTGTTGGCAATTAGGACACTTAGCCACGAATCTCGCAATATTCTTCTTCATCCCATTCTACCAATAGATCTCCTGCAAGTCACGATACATCTTGGTGGCTCCCGGGTGAATGGAATACCGAGAATTATGGGCTTCCATTAAGATTCGTTCCCTCAAGTTATCAACATTCGAAACACATAAACGACCTTGATATCTAAGCACACCATCTCCCCCTTGGAAGAAAGCCTCAACGAATTTCTTAAGCACCGCTTCTTTCAATTCTACCAAAATTGGATCAAGACCTTGCTTGGCTTTCACAACAGCCACAAAAGACGATTCAGAACCATTATGAACCATAACACCACCCTTGGTGGAATCCACTAATTGAACACCTATTTGGGCCAATCTATGAGCATCTCGAGCCAACTATTTTCTTTAATCATCAACATGTGCAACACTACCCATGGATAACCGACTAAGAGCATCCGCCACCATATTTGCTTCACAGGGGTGATAGAAAACACTCATATCATAATCTTTCAATAACTCAAACCACCTTCTTTGGTGAAGATTTAAATCTTTTTGGGTAAATACATATTACAAAGTCTTGTGGTCGGTGAAAACATCCACTTGAACACCATACAAATAGTGCCTCCAAATCTTTAAGGCAAATACAACCGCCGCTAATTTGAGGTCATGGGTAGGATAATTCTTCTCATGGATCTTAAGTTTCCTTGAAGCATAGACAATAACCTTAACATTTTGCATAAGCACACATCCCAACCCAATTCTAGAGGCATCACAATAAACAACAACGCCATCCGTCCTTTCCGGTAAGGTCAACGCCGGAGTGGAGGTAAGTTTATCTTTCGATTCTTGAAAACTATTCTCACAAGCTTCAGACCATATGAACTTGGCCTTCTTTTAAGTCAAAGCCGTCAAAGGAGAAGCAATGGAGGAAAACCCCTCAACAAACCTTCTATAGTGGCTTGTATGAGGCCTCTCGGGGTGTTATACGTCATGTTACTTCTAGAGGGGTACCCTGAGTCGTGACATAAATATGAAGTTCAGGAAAGAAATTTCAAATCAACATAAAACTCGAATCAAATAAAATTTCGTATTTCAAATTCAAATAACTGGATTTCGTTTGCAAAAATGGAACCAAAATATCCCTATAACTCACTGTGTTCACAACATCATAAAAAAAATCATATTTTAAAGAAATCTGAAATGTAAATAAACAATCTAGTAAACCATATGGATACGACACGACACTAAAAGACAGGCGGAAAAAAGGGAAAGCTGATGAAAAGTTGAAAAAAAAACTCACCTAAAAAGATAGATGAAATTTTGAAATAGAGAAGGAGTAGCAAAAGAAAATTGTGAAGAGACATGTAGTTGGCCAACACTATTATCAATTCATAATACGATATTAACATTTATTTCAGCCATGAATTGGAGAATTAAAAGAGATGTGGAGGAAATTTGAACAAAAACAGAAAGAATAAAAACATATCTAAAATTAATTGTAACACCCAATTGACAAGACGAAAAAAACTAAAACAATATAATTATCCTTCCTCTTCTTTAAAATATACAAACAATAATTTGTGCAGATAATAATTGAGGATGGGAATGCCTAGTAAATGTGAAGACAAATGATAATTTCATTTTAAAGATTATTTTGACTATTATCATTTTTTTTTGTTAGTTATTACCTTTTACAAATAGTAATTATAACACCTTTTCTATAATATTAATTATTAATACCTTTCTCGAATAATAATTATAATATTATTTTCTATATTAGTGATTTTCTATTAAAATTTATTTGTAAAATTATCAAAAAATTTACTTTTACTTATTTTCTTAGTAATAAATTATAGACTTAAGTCATCGAGGGCCTCTTAAAGTTATCCGTATAATTCATTTAAACACCTATCTTATACTTGTTCCAATTGAACACCTTATGTGTTCAAAAGTGATTCCTACTAGACACAAAATGCTGACATGACAAAAAAAAGTGTATTTCACTCTCCTTAAGCGCGTAAAGCCATTAGAAATAATATTGTTTTTCTTTTTATTTCTAACTTAAAACATCTATATTAATAAATAAAAATATATTTTTTTTCAAAAAAAGTCTTCTCAATTCCCCCCCATCTTCCTCACTGTAACTGTTCCATTCATCTCTTTTGTACAGACCCAACCCCTCCACCTCTCTCTCTTACCCTCTCAAATTCTTCTTCTACTTTTTCCTTCTTCTTTTTATAACTAGGTCTAATTAAAGTTACAAATATTTCGATGAAGCTTTATTGTTTTCGAAGATAATAATACTTCAGCGAATCAATTGATTATTTTTTCTGCAAAAATATATATTATATTTTCTTGTAATTGTGATAAATGATTACTAGTGGAAAGAAGATGAAGATAACGACTAGAAGATTTTCATGCTATAAGAATGAAAGTGAATGAGGGGGTTAGCTTAGCTGAACAACAATGTTGTATTATGATAAAAGAGATAAGATTTGATGAAGAAGAAAAAAGGGGTGGAGGCGATGTTTTACTAGCAAGGCACAACGACCCAGTTGAAAGGGAACGGAGAAGAAGAAGCACGGAGGCGATGATTTACCAGTGGACGTAATCAGTGGACAGGGAAATCGAGTTTGACGGAGAAGAAGAAGGAGGGTGGGTGTGGGTGGGTTAAATAAAAATAAATTTTGTTTCTTTTAATTGTTTTTGGATTATTTAAATAGATTTTTTAAAGAATCAGTCCAATCTCCACGTGTCAGCGTTTCTTTGGTCCATTTTCTATGTATAATGTGTTTGAGATGCACACATGTTTGTCTTTTTATTCAATATCATTTTGTATCAAATAGGTATAAATTTGTTAAAATATAAGTGTTCAATAAGTACAAATTTAAATTGAGGTGTTTAAATAAAATATAAGAACAACTTTAAGGGGCTACATATGACTTAAGCCTAAATTATAAATTATAGAATTGAATGTAAATGACATGTGATATCTTGTAGGGCTGCGTATCGGTCAGTTCGGTTTGGTTTTGAAGTTCATCGGTTTGACTTATTGGTTATCGGTTTGTAGAGATGCTAAACCGTTATAAAACTATTAAGATATTGACTTATCGGTTATTGGTTTATCGATTATTGATGATTATCAATCCGGTTATCGGTTTAACCATTTGACACAAAAAAATCCATTGAAAATCACTTAAAAACAAGGTGACAAACCAAATGAACCAGGCACATGAGTTCACAAGTCATATCTTTCTCAAAAGCAAACACTTTTACATTGTAGAATAACCAAGAGTTTGGGACAACCAGAAATAAAAGTAGGAAACAAACTCTAAGTGAAAGACTTTATATACAAAATGGTATAAATATACTTATTTAATTTACTATCGGGTTATCGGTTAACCCATTAAGAAAAAACCTAAAACCGTTAAGAAGCGATAACCCGATAACAAAAAAAAATCAAAATCATTATCAAAATCGCTAAATCAATAATCTATTACGGATAAACCAATAAAAAAATTTCATTCAATTATCAATTTTGGTTTGATTTCGAACAACCCTAATGTTTTTGCTTCATGCCCACCATTTAAAACAAAGCTAAAGCTAGGATAAATTGAAATGTTATGGTTTTCTCGTCAATTAAGTAGACGGAAGCTGCTCTCAGTCATCACATACTAATTTATTTTCCCCCCTCGAAGCATCCGTGACATTGTAAAACATTCCCTCCAACTTGAACTTTCCGGAAATTTCGATATTTGTCTTCCTTCCCCACTCTGCAACTTCTGCTCCAGCCTCTTCAATGGTCCTCTATGATATCTTTTTACTTTCCTTCTTAATTTTGCGAAGCCATCTCTATTGGGTTGACACGTTTTGTTTAATCACAATTTCAGGAAGAACAAGCTTCAAGCAGTAGTAGTAGTACTGGGGCATCATCATCTCAACTACAACCTTCATTAGATGATTCTTTGAAGCTACTCAGAGGAGAAAGGGATGAACAGAGGTTAGCGGGTCTACTTCTTGTTACCAAATTTTGCAGTAAAGATGACCATACAGCCATTCGCAAGGTTTACGATGCCCTAGGACCTCAATTCCTACACCGACTTCTTCGAACTGGTAAACGCTCTTTTTCTTCAGCCAATTTAGATTGCTACTTAAGTGTTCACAATTTCATTTTCAGTGGTCTCACTCTCATTGCTTTCCTTTCGGTTTTTTCCTACACGCCGTAAAACTGTAGTCAAGTGTCTTTCTTATTCCCTTTTGGGCCAAAGCTGTCAAGCTTGTACTTTTAGAATGCAAGGTTGCTTCCACTCCATCCTCAAATTTGTATTTAGGGTTCATTGTCTTGATTTGCCTTAAAATATAAATTACTTAGTGTGCCATGAAATGACCCCAATTAGAGTGTTCAAGTTGCTGTTTGGGATTGAGTTGTAATTTATTGATTGGTTGGAATTTTTGCTTCCTTATAGGAATAGGGAAAGGAAGTGATGTTGGGAGCGATAATCGTGATGCCTACTTGCAATTGTCAATCACAGTTCTTGCAGCATTTTGTAGAGTTCCCCAGATTGCAGCTTCTGAAGAAATGATTAATAAGATTCCTCTCATTCTAGAGACAATATCCAGAGAGTATGTTTCTACTGAATCTTTCGTTGGCAATTTCAGTTCTGTAGTTTTTGATGCTGTTATTAATTGGTGAGAGATTCTTTTAGTAGTTTTCTATTGTGCCGGAGAGCTCAGGTGATCCAGTGAGATGTTTCTGTGCGGTGCATTTACTGAATTACAAGTACATTTGACTTCTCCATTCTCCTTCAAAATGTGTAACACTTGGCATTTTGTTTACTCTTCCAGAGCAGGATCACCTATCATTGAAGACTGCTATGAATATTTGTTTTTGGTCTCAACGGCGAGTGAAGAAGGGGTTCAAACCTTGTACAAATCTGGTGGCTTGAATGTGCTAGCTTCGCAAATGATGATTCTACCCGATGGTATTTAGTTTGATCATCGGAAACATGTTACTTTTCTATGGATCAGTGGCACCTTTTTGCTTCAAGCTTTCCATTGTCTCTACATAGATTCAACCTGATTTTGTTTCTGAATTTGATCCTTCTTTATTTTTGAATTGTGTTCAGGTTCTCATATGATTGAACTTGCTCTGAGACTTGTGCAAATCATTGTCATTAAGCTACCCTCAGAAAATGTTTATTCTGAGCATCCAACTGACCTGTCAATGGTGGTGAGTCTACCAGAACTGAGTCCCTCTGATAAAGTCTTTTGGTGCAGTTGTTGGATGCTCAATTTACAGCATACTGTGTATTTTCATGTATCTCTGTCTACACAAATTTTTGTGCGCTAAATTTGTATGTTATATATGTTTGTGGTAGGTGTGTGCAGTGGCAAAACAGTTTGCTGTACTACAGAATGCACTGAAATTTGAAGCGCTTCACCTCCTATCAACTATCCTGTCCAACAGATATTCTGTATGTTAGTTACTTTATATTAAGCACATGTATCTGTACTTCTGGTGTAATCTGGTCATGTATCCTTACTGGCACTCTAGCAACTATATTAAATTTTTTCAAAATCTTCTGTTTTATGATTATCCTTGTTTTGGATAAGCCAATAGACTGATTCATTTGTCTTTTTTCAGTACCATATTTACTAGTAGTCCCTTCCCGATCTGGCAACTTCTCTAGCTTTGTTCTTTATAATGTCTAGAGATATTCATAATATTTGTATTTGTTAGAATAGAAATAAGTATATACATTCCTACTTAGAATAGGAATAAGAATAGGAAGAAGAATAGGAATAGGAATCCTAGTTAGAAAAGGATTCCAATGTATTGTCTATAAATAGCGTCTCAATGTAACATTTTAAATACACAATTCAATAATATTTTTCCCATATATTTCTCACATGGTATCAGAGCATTGGTGAGAAACTTCAAGTCACCGTGTCAAATTCCGGCGATGACGGTTGGGACTGATTTGTGTCATCATTCGTTCTAAAGGTGTTGTGCAAAAGACAACACCATCACGAGGCTCGGGAAGCTCAGGCGATCGAACCCCAATTAGATCCACCGGAAAACAGTCCCTCCCGCGCCTCCACGCGCCGTTCGAAGGTGAAAGTTTTCCGGTGAGATCTGGTCACTCGCTGGCGCGTGAGTGCTGCTCCGATCATCTTTTTTCGAGTTGTTTTCTTTTGTTGGGGTCGTCCAGTATTTCCAACCAGAACCCATTCAGTTTTCTCCAGATTCGATCACCGGAATTAGGGTTCCCGTGATTTTCAGGTAGTTTCCGGCAAGTTCCCGGCGAAATCAGAATTTTCAGGCCACTGTGGGCAGATTCCGGCAGTTTCCAGCGAGTTTCTTACTCTTTTCAAGTCAAATTTCAAAAAATGTCTTTCGGGTGTGATGTTTTTTGCTCCAAAAATACGGGGATTGGAAGTTGAAGCCTTACAATCACTTCAGAACGATTAATGGGAAGTTCAAACTATTTAGCTTGGGCTTCTTCAGTTGAGTTGTGGTGCAAGGGTCAAGGTGTTCAAGATCACTTAACAAACAATGCTTGCGTGGTAGATGAAAAGACAAAAGTCTAGTGACGAAGGTGCAAAAGCCAAAGCACAATGGGAGAAAGTGGATGCCCAATTATGTAGTCTCCTTTGGCGCTCTATTGATTCTAAGTTGATTCCCTTGTTTCGCCCATTCCAGACATGTTATTTAGTTTGGGAAAAGGCACGTGCTTTATACACTAATGACATATCTCGATTCTATGATGTGATATCTCGGATGACCAACTTAAAGAAACAAGAATCCGATATGTTTACTTACTTGGGACAAGTACAGGCAGTCATGGAGGAATTTAAAACGTTGATGCCTATCACTACAAACGTGGAAAAGCAACAAGAGCAAAGGCAGACATTGTTTCTAGTTCTTACATTTGCTGGACTTCCTACTGACCATAACTCTGTGCGTGACCAGATTCTAGCCAGTCCTACAGTTCCCTCAATTGATGAATTATTCTCTCGTCTGCTTCGTCTTGCTGCACCTCCCAGTCACTAAGAAGTTTCATCACCCATTGTTGACTCCTCTATTCTCGCATCTCAAACCATAGAAAAGCGTACATACCAATCTATGGAGAATCAGCGAGGGGGAGGGCGTTTTGGGAAACCTCGATCCAAGTGTAGTCATTGTCATAAACCCGGACACACTCGTGATATATGTTATATTTTGCATGGTCCACCACCCAGTTATGATCCTATTGTTCTTAAGGAATATAATGAGTTCCTTCGAAATCGCGCAAGTAAACAAACATCTCCACCAGAAGCATATGGTGCTCAACCTAATCAACCATCCAATAATGCTCATATTGCTCAGACAGAATATGATGAGTTCCTTCGGTATCGTGCAAATAAACAAACGTCTCCACAAGTAGTTTCGGTTGCACAACCTGATGTTTCTGTTGTGGGTAATTCTTTTGCTTGTGTGTCACAGTCTAGTACTCTTGGATCATGGGTCATGGACTCAGGGGCTTCTGATCATATCTCTGGTAATAAATCACTTTTGTTCGATATTGTTTATTCACAATCTCTTCCTACTATTACTTTAGCCAATGGGATCCAAACAAAACCAAAAGGGGTTGGAAAAGCCAAACCCCTATCTTCTGTCACCCTAGACTCTGTTCTTTATGTCTCTGGTTCTCCTTTTAATCTAGCATCTGTTAGTCGTTTGACGAAGGCTCTACATTGTAGCATAACTTTTTTTGATGACTTTTTTATCATGCAGGACCGCAGTACGGGACAGACGATTGGAACAGGACATGAATCAAAAGGCCTTTACTATCTTGCCTCTTCAAATTCTTTGAAAGCATGCTCCGTTACAGATTCCTCAAATCTAATTCACAAACGTTTGGGACATCTGAGTCTATCCAAACTGCAAAAGATGGTGCCTAGTTTTTCTAGTTTATCCAAATTAGATTGTGAGTCGTGTCAACTTGGGAAACATACTCGTGCTACATTTTCACGTAGTACTGAGGGTCGTTCATAGTCTATTTTTTCATTAGTTCATTCTGATATTTGGGGTCCTAGTAGAGTCAGTTCCACCTTAGGATTTCGTTATTTTGTTAGTTTCATTGATGACTATTCAAGATGTACTTGGGTTTTCTTAATGAAAGATCGTTCTGAGTTATTTTCTATATTCAAAAGTTTCTTTGCTGAAATGCAAAATCAATTTGGTGTTTCCATTCGTACTTTTCGTAGTGATAATGCCTAGAATACTTATCCTCCCAATTTCAGGAGTTTATGACTCACCATGGCATTATTCACCAGACTACTTGTCCATACACCCCTCAACAGAACGGTGTAGCAGAAAGGAAAAATAGGCATCTTATTGAGACTGCTCGTACTCTTCTCCTTGAATGCCATGTTCCGCTGCGTTTTTGGGGAGATGCAGATCTTACGTCTTGTTATTTAATAAATAGAATGCCCTCATCTTCTATTCAGAATCAGGTTCCACATTCCATACTGTTTCCTGAGTCACATCTCTATCCTGTCCCCCCTCGTGTCTTTGGGAGCACATGCTTTGTTCATAACTTAGCCACATGGAAAGATAAATTAGCCCCTTGTGCCCTCAAATGTGTCTTTCTTGGTTACTCTCGAGTTCAAAAAGGGTATCGTTGTTATTCACATGATCTTCATCGATACCTTATGTCCGCTGATGTTACATTCTTTGAGTCTCAGCCTTACTATACGTCTTCTGATCATCCTGATGTATCTATGGTCTTACCCATACCTCAGGTTTTACCTGTACCAACCTTTGAGGAATCTACAGTTACTTCTACATCCCCAGTTGTAGTGCCACCACTCCTAACTTATCATCGCCGTCCGCGTCCACCGCTAGTCCCAGATGATTTATGTCATGCGCCAGACTCTGCTCCTACTGTGGACTTGCCTGCTCCTAGCCAACCGCTTGCACTTCAAAAAGGTATACGATCCACTCGAAATACTAACCCTCATTATACCTTCTTGAGTTATCATCGTCTATCATCACCCCATTATGCCTTTATATCGTCTTTGTCCTCTATTTCCATTCCTAAGACTACAAGTGAAGCATTTTCTCATTCTGGATGGAGGCAGGCTATGGTTGATGAGATGTCTGCTTTGCATAAGAGTGGTACTTGGGAGCTTGTCTCTCTTCCTGCAGGTAAATCTGCAGGTAAATCTACTTTTGGTTGTCGTTGGGTTTATGCAGTCAAAATTGGTCCAGACGGTCAGGTTGATCGGCTTAAGGCTCGCCTTGTTGCCAAAGGGTATACTCAGATATTTGGGCTAGATTATAGTGACACTTTCGCTCCTGTGGCTAAAATAGCATCTATCCGTCCTTTTCTATCTATGGCTGCCGTTCGTCATTGGCCTCTTCATCAATTGGACATTAAGAATGTTTTTCTGCATGGTGATCTTGAGGAGGAAGTCTATATGGAGCAACCACCTGGTTTTGTTGCTAGGGGGAGTCTAGTAGCCTTGTATGTCGATTGCGTAGGTCACTCTATGGTCTGAAGCAGTCTCCTAGAGCTTGGTTTGGGAAGTTCAGCACAATTATTCAACAGTTTGGCATGACTTGTAGTGGAGCTGATCACTCTGTGTTTTATCAGCATTCTGCACCAAATCGGTGTATCTATTTGGTTGTGTATGTTGATGATATTGTTATCACTGGTAATGATCAAGATGGTATCACCAAATTGAAGCAACATCTCTTTAAGCATTTCCAGACTAAGGACCTTGGCAAATTGAAGTATTTTTGCTCAGTCTAGATCTGGTATTGTTATTTCTCAACGCAAGTATGCCTTAGACATTCTTGAGGAGACGGGAATGATGGGATGTAGACCTATTGACACTCCTATGGATCCGAATGTTAAACTCCTTCCAGGACAGGGGGAGCCACTTAGTAATCCTGAAAGGTATAGACGGCTCGTTAGAAAATTAAATTATCTCACAGTAACTAAACCTGACATCTCTTTTCCTGTGAGTGTGAGTGTTGTAAGTTAGTTTATGACTTCCCCTATTAATAGTCATTGGGAAGCAATTGTTCGTATCCTGCGATATATTAAGTCAGCTCCCGGTAAAGGACTACTCTATGAGGATCAAGGCCATGAGCATATGACTTGATATACAGACGCTGATTGGGCAGGATCACCCTTTGATAGACGTTCGACATCCGGATACTGTGTTTTAGTAGGAGGTAATTTGGTGTCGTGGAAGAGTAAGAAACAAAGTGTGGTTGCTCGATCTAGTGCAGAATCAGAATATCGAGCAATGGCGGAAGCAACTTGTGAGCTAGTTTGGATCAAACAGTTGCTGAAAGAACTAAAATTTGGCGAAATCGATCAGATGGAACTTGTGTGTGACAATCAAGTAGCTCTTCATATCGCATCAAATCCAGTGTTTCATGAAAGAACTAAGCACATTGAGAAAAGATACTCTCAGGAGATATTGTTACGAAATTTGTGAAGACAAATGATCAGCTTGCAGATATCTTCACCAAGTCCCTCACAGGTCCTCGTATTAATTACATCTGTAACAAGCTAGGTACATATGATTTGTATGCACCATCTTGAGGGGGAGTGTTAGAATAGAAATGCGTATATACATTCCTACTTAGAATAGGAATAAGAATAGGAATAGAAATCCTAGTTAAAAAAGGATTCCAATGTATTGTCTATAAATAGGGTCTCAATGTAACATTTTAGATACACAATTCAATAATATTTTTCCCATATATTTCTCATAGCATTTATCATTCATATTAAAAAGCTTTTGAAATGAATGTCTTAGAAATGCTTGTATATCCTTAGGAATAGAATTGTAAAAGAATACAGTCGAAAAAGCCAATCAAAATGTATGGTTGTATATGTAAAGTGAAAATTGATAGATAAATCGATTGATGTAGCACATTCCTACTTATCGGGATATGCTCTTAGTGATCTTTTACAATATATAGTTGACCTTTTGAAGGAGGTTTGATACATTTTATCTTGCATTCAGTCATAAGTTTCGTGTTTTCCTTGAACCCCATGTATGCTCCTTTGTCATGTCTCTATTGTTTGGAATCTGACTGACCTTTACAAACAAGTTACAGGCACCTGTATATGATGCTCTTCACTTAATGGAAAATGATGTTTGGTCAACAAATTTGCGGATTGGTATTGTGGCTATCTTGCAAAATCGGGTTGGTATGTTAACATTAACGTATAAATATATTTCTTTGTCCTTTTTTCATAACTTCGTCAACTTTAAATATAGTGCAATTTTTTTCATTTTTCCCTGTGAAAATGATTTTTGTTGCTTTTAAGAGAATATGTGAGTGAACATAGAGGCCTAGCATATCTATAAGATGAGTGTCGAAGAAATGCTGATGTTGAGATAAATTGTACTCATAGAGATTATTGAAGATCATAATTATCATATCAGACACGGGGTGCAAGTAGTCACTAGTCACATAGAGGATAAATGAGAGTAGGTCGCATGAGATGATTTGACCATGTCTTACATAGTACATTTTCCATAGGTGTAAAACTGTGATAATTGAAGTTGCTAAGACGGGATGAGTTAGATCCAAAATCATGTGGATTAAAGTTCCGTCAAAAGACCTACAATCTCTTGGAATCAATATGGATTTAGGTAATAATAGAACGCATGGAAGCAAATGATCATTTCTAAAGTTGCCTGAGCTACTTTTAAATGGCTTTCTTGCTTGGTTTTTGGATCGAAATTAGCCATGCGTTGGTTAAAGTGTATAGATCCTCTCTTTATTGATTATGACTAAATTAAATCCACCAAAAGAGGGATTTGATTGTAGTCTGTTCAGTAGAAGCCTAAGTTGCTCGGACCCTTCACTTTTGGTGCCGCACTTGTGTCGACACAACATGAGTGTGGGTGTGGGTGTGGGATTTGTGTCTGATTTGGTCAACCAATTTTGGGTACTTTGACCAAAATCAATGGGAAAGTGTAGACAGTTTTAATGATTTTTGTAATCAAATACAAAAAGTAAGGTGAAAGTGAAGAAAATGAAGTACCTTTTATATAGAAGTTTCTATGTCACTTCTTTTCCTTTAATCTCCTTACAAGATTCTCCTCAAGTTCTCCACATAATATCTCATAATTTAAGTTTTATAACTCTATTTTTAGATATTTTAATTATTTTTAGGTGAATCCCCGCACCCGTATCCATACATGGATCCATATCCCCCAATCTTAAAAATTAGATCATGAAGGATCCGACCTCAGGATTGGACACCCGTACCCGAGTCCGAGCAACTTAGGTAGAAGCAAAGATGACTCAGTAGAATTTATGATCTAAAACAACTATTGTGAATACGCTTTAAATTCGATTAATAATTTTCTTATAAATTTTGAAGGCAATGGGATCAACAGCCAGAAGATTAGAATCCAATGCCTTAGTTTACTTTACTTTTGGTGTAAACAGGATGTGGTAGGGGATACGGTAGACATAGTTGACTTCATAGGTAACTTGTAAAGTTTTTTGTTGAGTAGTCTTCACTGAGGAAAGTGCACCCACCATGTGTGCATTGTAAAATGTTCCTCATTATCTTTTGTGAATACAAAACTACGTTTACTCAATATTTTTTTCTTAGATAATTTGAAGTTTATTCGTATAGATTCTTAAAATGCCAAATGAAGCAGTTGATCATATATTTATAATCAATTTCTTTTTCTCATTGACATGATAGCCAATTTGTGTAATTTTTCTTGAGATGTTGATAAGTAAGATTTTATTAATTTTTGTTTTAAAAAGTTTTCAATTGAGTCAACTATTACAGAAATTGTTGAAATTATATATAAGCAAAGTAGATATTATCGAAACTAAACGTTGTATTATTTATTTAACAGTTGTGTCTTTTACAGAGATTTATGTTATGAACCAACTGTTGTATTAGTTATGCAGAATTGTATTTTGGGATTAACTGGACTAATAAACCATCCCTCAATGTTTAGGGTCAAATGTGCTTTATGAGTAGGCCTTACTATCATAAGGTTAAGTTTCATTTTCATTTGTTTTGTTGTCCCTTCCATTTGACGTTGCTCTATATTTTTAGAGAAAAAATATTTGTTGAATTGTTGTAGCTGGGGAGTATGTCACTGATATTCTTGTTCATTGACTGTTGTGTCAAACTCTCCAGTCGCCTTCTCAATGGTATATGAGCTTAATCGCGTCAGTAATGACTATCCCATGCTTCCTAAGTCGGGTATTTTCCCATTTCAGTGAAATTGTGCATGGTTTTGGTCAAATATTAAGTTGCTTTGAGGTCCTTCTGTGTTTTGTGCTTCTTTTTTTTTTTTTTTAAAAAAAAATTCTCCTTTCTCCTCGTTTCTATGCAGCACCTTCACATAAACTTCATGCTCTTGTTCTGGCCGAGTGTGTCATATCAATTGTTGGTGAACGGTGGCTTATTGGGGAGATGAACTTAACTGGTTCTCAGGTTTCCCTGCCTGCTGACAGGTAAAGCAGAATTCCATGGTGTTGAATTTGTCTTTCTCTTGCTTTAACTTGCCTCCTCCCTGACTTTTCTTTGAGTTGGGACGTGGAAAGCACTAAGTGTCTGCATTTATTAGGTGTATTCTGCTTATTCTGGAGTCGTCAAGGGTTGAAATTGCTGTTCTTCTAAATGACCTGGCATACTTAAAATATGAAGCCTCCAACGCATCCTCAAATAGAGAGAACATTCTTGTGAAGCAGAGGAATCTTGGTGTAGCCTTCTCTTTGGTTGAAAAAATAATTAAACTTATTTCTAGTTTTGGTGGAGAAGGTATGTGACAATATTTGTGGTACAAAAGTATTTCTTATATTTTTTGATACTTTTCAGAAAAATATTACTGAAAAGATTAACATGGAACATGATTTATGCTGTAATAGTTAAAATTTTAAAAACTAAGGTCATCTCCACTTGCACTACCCTTTATCGTTAATATTTGTCAAATAGGAAGCCTGATCTGGGACAGAGGGTGTGCTTTATTTGCATGTTATGCTTTGCTGTTATTTCTTGATCAGTAAAGAGAGATGCTAGGAGGTGACTTATGAGCTGATTAGTTAATGAAAATCATTTGCAGAGTCAGCTGCCAATGCTATTATCAGTGAGAGCACTTTCACAAAAATCATTTCTGGGCTCAATGAGACAATTGGTGTTGTTTTGGACTATCTACGAGATGCTAAGGTACTATTGTCCATCAGTACATAGGAGAACAATTATAGCAAGTCTGCTCATCCAATAATGATTCTTCACAGGAGCATGGACAGATGAAAGGGGATGATCTTCTAGCAGCAGTGCGAGTAATCGGAAGGTATGAATCCCACCTTTCCTTCTGTGTGCATGTTGCAAAAAGAAGTAGAAAAAGTCGGTCTGCATAAAAATAGTCCCTGAGATAACTGTTTGTTTTGGCACGGTAATTAATATCAACCATACCTATCCTTATAGGTGATATTAAGCCTTCCAATGAACAGATTTAGCAAAATCCGTGCTAGATAGCTTTCTAGTTTTTCGTTCTTAAAATTGGGATCAATTGCTGCTTCTGCTTGTGTTTGACAGCCTACTTGTTCTTGTTCTTTCCAATGCTTTTCTGCTATTTACTTGCATTTACTTGTTTCTCTTTTCTTTGGATGTATTGGGTCATAATCATATCTGCTGACAAGCTTTTTTCCCTATTTCATTGTTCATTCAAATAGGAAATTCTTCTACTTCTAATTCAACTTCTTGTTGTAAATGGATGCAATTGCATATCTGTACGTTGCAGATGACTTGAACTCTACAAGTCCTTGTTTCATCTGCTAGCTGGAGAGTTGTAGATATTTCCTACCATCTTGAAATTTGTGAGGAAGCTGAAGTTTAACTGGTTCCTATAAAGGCCTGGTGCCATATTAATGTAATGAAGATTGAATTTGTCACTATCCAAAAATTGGGGAAGTGATGACACCTATGAGAACCCCCACCGATAGGTAAGCCAACCTAGTCACAATCCCAAATGAAGAATCAAACACGCGAAAGTAATATTTAAAACCAATAACTAGTGTTTTCAAAAACGTTTTTGGGGCGAGTCTCAGAGCGGGTCGTACCAAAAACGCTCTTGAGGCACAAATTGAAGACGTAGATCCATAGGGCGTAAGTCCTAAAATTTGAGGTGTAAGCTCTGTGCGTAAAAACATAAATCCTAGGCATAAAAATGTACGGCCCGGCGTTCTTGTTTTTTTTTAAACCTTTTTTGTTTTAAATCATTTTTTTTTATCATTGGTGTAATGATATTTCTCAAATACTAATTATAATACTTTTTTTTCTATATTATTGATTAATAATACCTTTCTCAAATAATAATCATAATATTTTTTTCTATATTATTAGTTATTTATTAAATTTTATTTGTAAAATCATTGAGACTACACCCCATAGATTCATGGGACTTACGCCTCGTGTCTCGGGGCTTACACCTCTCCCGTACTGCATAAAATGCCTCGCCTCATTCCCCTGCCTTTTAAATACTGGTCATAACATGATCTTTTTCATTAAAACTCATAACAAGGTGGAAAATCCATCCAAACTCTTCCCAAAACCTGGTGTCACTAGTACAAACCTTTAAGAATGCGAATACAACTCTATAAAGCTCTATAACATCTGTAAAGAAACAACATAAAATGAAAAGATAGAGGAGACATAGGAAGACTGCGGATCAACCAGACAACTACCTTGGGATCTTAATAATATGCCCCGGACAACTACCAAATCACCGGCCTGAAGTACTCGGCTCTACACAACAAGGTGCAAAAAGAAAACAAGCATGGGTATGAGCTTACATGTACTTAACAACATCGTCGAGTGATCCAAATTTGAAGTGATGTCGAGGGTTGGTCCAAGCTGCTATGCTCTGATACTTATTACAATTACTACTCAGTTCAACTACAATAGACACAGACTAGCAACTAATGCCAACGAAAACGGAAACAAGTCAAGTCCATATATCTCAAAACCATAGCCAAAACAAGATAAGCATAGTAAAGTCACCTTGACAATAATTCAATCATTTTCCACACCATAACAATACTAATTAGATAGAAATGATGCGATGAAATGCGTATTCTCTCAACTGATGAGAAACATGACTGACTACCTAAGTTGCTCGAACTCAGATGTGAGTGTTCGATACAGGTGCGGATCCTCTATGATCTAAATTTTAAGATTTGGGGATACGAATTCATGTATGGATATGGGTGCGGAGATTCGACTAAAAATAATTCAAATATCTAAAATAGAGTTATAAAACCTAAATTATGAGATATTATGTGGAAAATTGAGGAGAAATATTGATCAAGAGGAGACACCTAAAAGGAGATAAAAGGAAAGGAGTGACAATAGAAATTTACATATACAAGGTATTTCATTTTCTTCAATTTCACATTAGTTTTATTTTGAATTTGATTATAGAAATCATTTAATTTTTTACACTCTACAGTTTCTCAGCAAATTTGGTCAAAGTACCTAAAACTAGTTGACTAGATCGGATACAAATCCCACACCCATGATGTGTCTACATGGGTGCGACATCGAAAGTGAAGAGGCCGAGCAACTTAGCTTGCTACCATAATGTAGTTTGTCGGGACCCATGGGGGACTCACGAAGTTCATATACCTTCTCTGAATCCTGCGCATAGGCCATCAGAGGGTATCATATCATTGCTCAATTTGGATCATGGCCATAGGCCATTGGAGGGTATTCCAAGAAAGGCATTGTAGCTCATACTTGTATCACATTACATCTGGGGAATCCGTAACGGAGCATGCTGTTAAGGAATTTGAATAGGTGAGATAGTAAAGGCCTTGTGATTCATGTTTTGTTCCAATCATCTGTCCTGTACTGTGGTCCTGCATGAGGGAAAAATCATCAAAAAGAGTTATGCTACAATGTAGGGCATTCGTCAAACGACTAACGGATGCTAGATTAAAAGGAGAACCAGGGAAATAAAGAACAGAGTCTAGGGTGACAGAAGATAGGGGTTTGGCTTTTCCAACCCCTTTTGGTTTTGTTTGGATCCCACTGGCTAAAGTAATAGCAGGAAGAGATTGTGAATAAACAATATCGGATAAAAGTGATTTATTACCAGAGATATGATCAGAAGCCCCCGAGTCCATGACCCATGATCCAAGAGTACTAGACTGTGACACACAAGCAAAAGAATTACCCGCAACAGAAACATCAGGTTGTGCAACCGAAACTACTTGTGGAGACGTTTGCTTATTTGCACGAAACTGAAGGAACTCATCATATAAAGTCTGAGCAATATGAGCATTGTTGGATGGTTGATTAGGTTGAGCACCATATTGGTGGAGATGTTTGTTTACTTGGGCGATTTCGAAGGAGCTCATTATATTCCTTCAGAACAATAGGATCATAACTAGGCAGTGGACCATGCAAAATATAACATATGTCACGAGTGTGTCCAAGTTTATGACAATGACTACACTTGGATCGAGGTTTCCCAAAACTCCCTCCCCCTCACCGATTCTCCATATATTGATATGTACGCTTTTCTATGGTTTGAGATGTAAGAATAGAGGATTTAACTGTGGTTGATGAAACTACTTTGTGACTGGGAGGTGCATCAAGACGAAGTAGACGAGAAAATAATTCACCGATTGTAGGAACGGTAGGGCTAGCTAAAATTTGATCACGCACTGAATCATGGTTAGGAGGAAGTCCAGCAAGAGCAAGAACTTAAAACAATGTCTGTGTTCTTGTTGTTTTTCCACATTCGTAGTGACTGGCATCAACGTGTCAAATTCCTCCATAACTGCTCGTTCTTGTCCCAAGTAAGTAAACATATTAGATTCTTGTTTGTTTTAGTTAGTCAGCCGAGAAATCACATCATAGAATTGAGATATGTCATTAGTGTATGAAGCACAAGCCTTTTCGCAAACTGTATAACAAGTCTGGAATGGGCGAAACAGGGGCATCAAAACTTGGAATCAATAGAACGCCATAGGACACTACATAATTGAGCATCCACTTTGGCTTTTGCATCTTCCTCACTAGTCTTTACCTTTACATCTACCACATAAGTCTTGTTCGTTAAGTGATCTTGGACACCTTGACCCTTGCACCACAACTCAACCGAGGAAGCCCAAGATAAATAGTTTGAACTTCCCAATAAAAGTTCTGAAGTGATTATAGGGCTAGAACTTCCAATCCCAATATTTTTTGAACCAAAAATATCACACCCAAAACACATTATGCTAAATTTGTCTTGAAAACAGCAAAAAACACTTGATTATAGAGATCAAATTGTCGGAAAATTCAAATCTCAAAGAAAATTCGCTGAAAACAGCCTGGAATTAGCCGGAACCCTAATTCTGGCGATCAGATCTGGTCAAAAACAGTATGGGTCTGGTCGGAATGGTTGGACGACCTCAACAGACAAAACAATTCTCAAAAAATTTGATTGGAACAGCCCTCACGCACCGGTGCATGAGCTAGATCTCGCCGGAAACTACCACCTTTGATCGGCATGTGAGAGCGTGTGAGGTGATATTTTCCGGTGATTGTGACTGGGGTACCATGAGAGAAATATATGAGAAAAATATTATTGAATTATGTATCAAAATTGTTACATTAAGACCCTATTATTAGACACTACATTGGAATCCTTTTTCAACTAGGATTCCTATTCCTATTCTAAGTAACATATATACAATCAATACACTAACACTTCAAAAAAAGTCAAAAGAAAGTCTCAACTTGCCTTTAATCAAATTCGACAAGTCAAATTATGGTTTTACCCTTCCTCAAAGCCTTTGAAAGAGCACAATATGGTCAAATATGTAATCTACATAAGACAACGAATCGTAGACACCCATATTGCTATAGCGTACAAGGGGGAAATTGAAGTTGTCCTTGAAAATCATGTTATCCATACAATATTGAACTTAGAACTGAAATTTCATTGAAAATGGAGCTCAAGTTGACCTTCAAATCATCAAAATACGATTTCATAACTTTAGCCCAAAAATTCTCTATATCCCCAATTTAACGTATTGATTCAAAGGTGAAATCATCTATATAGTATCGTGGAATGCGTAAATAAAGGTTTAGAAACATTCTCAACAAAGAAAATCTTGAAAATCCCCTTTTGAATCGCCCAAAAATGTGATTCCAAGCTCTCAAAATGGAGTTATGAAGATAGTGTTTGAAAATGGACATTTAATTCTGTCCGGGTAATTTTCCTTTTTGCGATCGCAATGGGTTTCTCAAGAAAGCGAGGCTGACCCCACCTGACTATCGCGGTTGCGACGCCAACTTCGTGAATGCGAAGAACAACCCAGACCCAACTTAACACTTCATAATTTCGGTCCCTTTCGCGATGACCAATATAGCTCATTCGCAAAATCAAAGAAGAAAACACCTGCACCAACAAAATTGAAAAACCAGCAATTGCATCAAGATTCAAATTCCCAAATGGACACTCTAGATTCGTTTGGAACCACGTGAAGACAAATCTAATATGCTACTAGATTGGTAACGATGTTCCGGACTTGATTGAACCATTAAAACACTGATTCAAGGTCATTTTGACTAAATGTTGATCGAGGTCAACTCTTAACTTCTAAATTTTCAAACTTCCTTCCAATGATATGAACTCACCTGAATGCCTCAAGACCGAACCAAAGGTCCAACTAGCTCAAAAAAAAAAGAACTAGCTCAAAAATCACCCTTCAAAACTAACGGAACAGTTAGAATTTCGTTCAGAGCTCATCTTCCTCAAATGTTGACTTTGGTCAGCCATTTCAACTTTCCAAAATAAAAACCCATCCAAATCACGTACAAACACCTCGAGAACCAAGACACCCACCATTGCAGGCAACAAATACCATAATAAAGCTACGGAGAGGGGTAAAACAGGCAAAGCACGTTAAAATCTTCATCAATGAAACTAACAAAATAATAAAATGGCAAAGGGTCAAATACACCCTTGTACTATCATATTCATAAATAGTTTAAATAAACTCCTCATTATACTTCGGTCTAAATATACCCCTTTCATTATACTTTTTTTTTTAGATAGGTAACATTACTTCTATATATCCACAGGTATACTACATAAAAGTGTAGTCCCCCTCCAAAAAGTTTTACTTACATCATTCCTAGGATCTTTTAGTTACAACCAGTCAATAATATTAAACACATTTTCAATATCTCCCATCACTACTTGCTTACACCAAAAATAATAAAGCCCTAGGCAATTAGTTTTTATCTTCTGGATATTGTTCTGTTTTCCTTCAAAACATCTTTGATTCCTTTCCTTCCAAATTGTCCACCAAATGCAAGCTGGGACAATCCTCTATCTCTTCTCATTTTTTCCTGCATTTCCATCCCTGTTCCAGCATTGTAGGACTTCTATAATACTCCCAGGCTTTGTCCACTTAATCTTCCTCTTTTGGATGAACATGTGCCACAATTGATCAGTCCATTTGCAGTGTAAAAAGAGATGGTTGATTGTCTCCACATGTTCTTCACATAGATAGCAACTAGAACGTAGATTGGGTTTCCTCTTGTTTAAGTTCTCATGTGTCAAGACTGCCTGCTTTGCCAAGAGCCATGTGAAGTAATTCACCTTGTAGGGAATTTTTGTTCTCCAGATCATCCTCCAGGGCCATCC
>JAJOOS010008611.1:0-21565 GCA_029582725.1 Solanum chiquidenum
TTTCTTCACTTATTTACTTGCCAATAGATGATAAAGAATAAATTGCTCTTTGGATAATTACTTTATGGCAATTTGTGATCCAACACAATTATGGATGGGTTGCGCCACCTACTTTATGTCTACTGTCAAATACAATTGAAGTATTTAGGGATTGCAAATTTTCATCTTTCTAGGCACGGAAGAAAGAGGAGAGGCTTGTTGAAGCTCTTAGGAAGGTTGAGCCTAAGGAGATATCGGAAGCTACTCATGACCCAGAAATATTGACACCAGAAGAACACTTCTACTTCCTGAAAATGGGGGAGAAGTGCAAGAATTATGTACCAGTTGGAAGACGTGGGATATACCAGGGTGTGATCCTTAATATGCATTTGCATTGGAAGAAGCACCAAACTCTGAAAGTTGTGGTGAAAACGTTCTCTCCTGAGGAGGTTAAGGAAATTGCTGTAGAGCTTGCAAGATTAAGTGGTGGAATCGTTCTTGATATCCAGGATGATGACACCATTATAATGTACAGGGGAAAGAATTATTCTCAACCACCAACTGAGATAATGTCTCCAAGAAGTACACTTTCCAGGAAAAAGGTTCTCTTACTGTCTGCTAACTTTTGTGTATGCTATTATGTGGATCCCCACTTTTTCGCGCTCTTATTTTTGTTATTGCCCCTTTCACAGGCCTTGGATAAATCTAAATACAGAGATTCCTTAAGAGCTGTTGAGAGATACATTCCACGTCTGGAGCAAGATCTTGAGCTGCTTCGGTTGCAAGCTGAAAATGAAACTGATGCTCCTAACAAAAATCAAGAGGTTGGCCTTGAGAAATTTCACCCTGAACACCGTTCAGATCAGCAAATTGAGGCATCTGATAAGCTCAAACGGATAATGGTTGAAAATGAAGAACAGGGTGAAGAAAATGATTCCATGGTAGATACAGATATATGCTCAGATTCTGAAGATCTTTCAGATATTTTTGAGACAGACTCTGAGGAAGAGCATGAAGAGAAGGCTGAAGAACCACTTTATTTGGATGTGTTTGAAAAGTTTCCAGTGCAAAGTAATGGAGATGCACAGGATTTTGAGGAGCATTTGCGTCAAATATCTTCTAACTCGAGGAAAGAGAAATCACCAGGTAAAGATGTCGACACACCAGATCTTGATGAGGTTGATAAGATTATTCTGCAAGCTGCATCACTTTTGAAGAAACGGAAGAGATGAAAAGTGGTTTATTCGTTAGCAAAAGTTCCAAGCGAGGTTTGTTAAGTGAGAGGGATGGTGGGCCTGCTATAGTCAACAGTTTGCAGGAGGCGTGAAGCAGCAATTTTTATCCATGTTCATCATGGTGGTTTCCTTCTCGCCCGTCTATAGAACTCTTAGGACTGAAATGGTGAAAATGTGCAGTTGCAGCTGTTAACTTGTCTTCAATGAGAGCCCAGACACATTGTGGTAGAGGAACACGCGTGCAAAGTTGTTTTGCTGAACAAAGACGATTACAACGTTAGCAATTTCATTCTGGGGTTCCTGGACAATAGGATTTTGTTTTCCAAGGATTGATTCTTCCCTAGTCCAGAGTGGAAGTTCATAAGTTTGAGCAGTCCTAGTCTGGTGCCATTTACAGAACTCTTACCTTTTCGACTCTACACAAGAAAGAACTTACTCATAGCTGATATTTACTTCGTGACTATAGTAAATTACAATGATTTGGTTAAAACTGCATACTTAAAACGCGTAACCTATGTAGTTTCTCAGATATGTATGAAGTACGAAGTTGATGACTGCCATTTCTTAGTTTTTCTTTACTGTGTTTAGTATGTCATAAGAACATTTCTACGAAAATGTATCCTTGTGTTGATTTTGAGGTATTGAGATCTTGTTGAATTATTAGTGCATCACTTATTATATGAAATAGAATCTGAGCCAGATTCTACATTTTTTGGGAGAATATGCCAATATGATCTTAATGAGGTACGGGCTTTGCATCTGACATTCGTTGGGTTTCTCTCTTCGGGAGCTTGCGCCCCGGCCTTTTTGTGCAATAAACCCCTCCGGCATCCACTTGTGAATACAACAACCTGCCCACCGTAATCAAGTAAGAGTTTCAATATTCACTAACCTTCCTTTCAATTATCCCTATAATAAGGAAGACATAGTGCTTGTTGATGGCCACGATTTCAAACTTAATGAGTTCAACCTTTAAGATTGTTAGCACTTAAATACTTTATTTTTGACATTGTAGATTCAAATTTGATATTTTTTGACATCGAATATACAGAATTTGGATCAACCCATTGTCTAAGTAGGCATTTTACCATAGATTTCAAATATTTGAATTTTATTTGAAACTTATGGTACTCTTCTCCTTGATCTTCAGTAATCATGATTCGAATTATTGATCATCAAAATCTTCACATAATAGATGAATACTTTAATTTCACAATTTAGATATCTTTGTAGAGAATTCCTCTAACCCTAGCCAGCCGTTCTCTAAACAATTATGAGCATGATTATACAAAAAAAAAAATATTAAGACTTTTGAGTTAAATTAATTAATGAACCGTTGCTAGCACCCCTCTCTACATATATATATTAAGCACAAAAATATTTTTATCAACACATTTGCAACATGCAGCACCCCAATGTCAGAATACTAGTTCCATTGGGTGGTCAAAAAGACATAATAATTGAACTATGTGATAATAACACATGTCTAAAAAATCATGCACACATCACTTTTCTTTTAGATATTGAAAATCATAAATAAAACACATTGCTTAGTAAGAAATCACACAGTTAGTAGCTTTAGAATGTGAAATAAGAATTTAAAATTTATGAATTTTAATAATTTTTAATATAATAATCAAAATTATTGAATTCAATAGAATCTATAGTTGATATTTTAGTTACGATTCTAATTTTTTTTGCAAAAATTGAAAAAATGAGGCTTGAATTTAGAATATAAAAAGTGAATTAAGTAATAATGGTCCCAAAATCGGCTCTGTATGCACTCCCTTGTCCCACCAACCATTATCTTACTTTCACAACAATATACCTTTAAACTATACAACAAAACTTCTTTATAACAATATTAGTTGTTCAAATATTATTTTAGCGGTTATAACAAGATGATGTTACAAAATTAATTTCCATAAAAAAGAAAAACGAATTTATAAAAAAATTATTTTCCATTACAATCCAAACAGATCTGTCAGAGTCACGTGCCTTTCTCACGTGACTCCAGATCTTTACTTATTTGTATTTCAGTGCTCTACCCTCTCAGCTTCTCTACTCTCTCCCTTTTCTTCTTCATCGCCGGTGAGTCAACTCTCACTGAATCTGAAAAAATCTTAAGAGTTACCTTTTTGTCTGTTTTACCCTTTTGTAAATTTGTGTATTTTAATGGTTTTTTTGAGTTATTTTTATGATTTATCCAAATGGGGTGCTAAAGCTCATGTCTTTATATGCATGTTTCAAGAATTATGTAAATTTTGGATTTAATATCTATTATAATGTTCATATGTGAATAAAAGTGACTGACAAGTGTGAAAGTCTCATCCTTTAGGGTAATTAGTAGTATGTTTTGTTTGTACTTCTGTTTTATGCTTACATTTGCTTGAAAGTGAAAAAGGGATCTAGTTTTCTGTCATTGTGTGGGAATTGTGATTTTAGAGATTTTGACCTTAATTTTCATCTTTAGATACTATGGGGGTTTTTTTTTTTTTTTTTTGTGGGTTTTGAAAAAATTACTCATTCTTTTTAATTTTTAACCAGCATTAGTTTTCCTGATTTAGAGACCTAGTTGTGTTTGGTATTAAGGGAAATGTTTTGAAAATTATTTCCTCGATAAGTTTTTATGATGCTTGGTTGGTGAGTGGAAAATATTAATTAAGCATTGATGTTAATAGCTTGTTTGACCATGTTTTTAGGAGATCACAAGTGTTTATTTGAATAAAGTGAGGTGTTTGGCCAAGCTTTTAGGAGAAAATAAGTGTTTTTGAGGAGTAACGGAAGACTTGGTCAAACACTAATTGTTGCTCAAAAATGTTTTTTAATTTTATTAGCCAAACACAAATTGTTCCTCACCAAAAGTACTTTTCTTGGAAAGCACTTTTCATAATAAGTTATTTTGAAGTCTGGCCAAACATGTTATCAAAAGTATTTCACTAAATTATGTTTTGTTTTGGGAATTTGATGAAATTTCTTAATTATTGAAAATAATGTTCAAGTGTTGTTTGTAGCAAGTATGTGGATTAAGAGTTGCGATATTTGTTAAAAGATGATTTTATTTATGCCATAGGTGAATCCTTTTGATGGAATTTTTTCCATGAGAAGTGTTGCCCAATAACTTCTTTAGTGAAATACTTTCTATGAAATTGTTTTCCTCCTTTACCATACACATTGGAGAATCCCTAATTTGACTTGTTCATCAGAATAATATGCAGTTGAAAAGAATGGAACGGATACAATGGTTTCATATAGGCAAGTCCAACTATTTAGTAGCTGAGGCGTAGTTGATTGATCACTTCCACTGATTTCACTATGATTCTTGTATTTGCCTTTTGTGCCCCGATTCCTTAAAAAAAGTTTAATAGCTGTAGGGTAGTTTCCGTCTGATTTTTGATAGATCGTCAAATTAGAGTTCAACTTATACTTACAAGTGAAGTTAGATGGGAATGTGAAAATTGTGTAGTAGTTCATTGAGTAACACCTTCTCTAATGTATGGACTTTGTTCTTTCTGTGAATTGCAGATCACAGGAAAGGGTCCTCAATCAGGCACTGAGAAAAAATGGCAAGCCAGGGAGAAGCTCACCCCTACGTTCCGCATGATCTAAAATTGCCTGGTTTTGTTCCCCTATTCCTCTCACAGTCAGAAATTGTTGGTGTATATGGCATCTCATCCTTACTGGTTGTGGTGTTCATGTGGATATTCTCAGGTAATTATTCAATGATTATTGCATGACTGATTTATTCTCCTCTCTCATCTTCTCCTTATATAGTAATTCACTTAGTATCTTATTCTTCATTTTTACTACTACCTATTGCTTCATTTGCTTTGTTGTCATTATTTTCCTTTCAATCCTGATTACACTTCTTTTGAGCTGAGGGTCTATCCGAATCAGCATCTCTACCCTACAATAGGGATAAGGTCTTCTTACATCCTACCTTCCCAATATCCCTCTTGTGGGATTACGATGGGTATGTTGTTGTAATTGCAGGCAGTCTTGACCATAAAAAAGAGAATCTAGTTTGATGTTAATGTCAACCCACAACTTTACTGACTTGTGAATGGGATTAAAGAAGATATTGAACCCTAAAACGTCGAGTTGTACAGCTTATCCTATGCCTCAGTCAGGACTTCAAGCAGTCTTGACAATTATTTCACTTTTCAATTAAGCTCATGCAACCCCTAAGTGTTAGTTTCATGTACTCAAAGTTTAGTAGTGAGTGATAAATGAGGACATAAATTACTATCATGTTGGTCTTTTCTATCTAGTTCTATACTACATAATTTTCGGCTGCATTAGTGTTATAAATTTCTGTATGCTAAGTCCATCTTTTTCATTCTCCATTGTGGCCGCGTTTCGTTTTCTAACTTCACTCCTCCATCTTTTCCTTGCTAGGGTTTGTTCCTAAATTATCAAAGACTGACAGGGTGCTCATGTGCTGGTGGATTTTCACGGGCCTAACCCACATGGTCCTTGAGGGCTATTTCGTTTTTACTCCAGATTTCTACCAAAAGACTTCTCCTGTTTACCTTGCTGAAGTCTGTAAGTCTCAATTTAGCAAAGTCTTCTTACAAACAAGCAGAGTTCATTTGTATTAGGATATGTTTCTAATTTGGCCTATAAAAGTACCAACACAAACAATATATTGCAGGGAAAGAATACAGCAAAGGTGATTCAAGATACGTAGGCCGAGATGCTGCAGTTCTTAGTGTTGAAGGGGTCACAGCTGTCATAGAGGGGCCAGCATGCCTTCTTGCAGTGTAAGTATCATTCGCAAGAGATATTAACTTGTCATGCACCTTGAGACTGTCAGAATCAATGTGCTTATCCTAAGTGGTTGCTTGTTCACATTCTAGTGTTATGCATGGACTTATAATATGTACCGTATGTTATACGGGAAATAACAATGAAGGATTGTATTGCAGTGAGCATTAATTATACAAGGAATAACTCAACTAATAATAATATACAGGGAATATAATTTTGATAAAGTAATAATACAAGGAATATAATGTAACAGCTACTTATTTTAAGGGTATTTCTCTCCTCGTAATGCTAATCCACTGTTCTTATTCCACACTTTATCCCGCATAAAATAACATGTTAATTCTCGTGTAATTTAATGTCGGTATTTTTTGATAGCGCCAACCAAACACTACATTAGATTATTGGGGATTATTTGTTCTTATACAGCCATCCAAATGCTGCATTTAATTATGCGGATTGTTTTTCTTGGATAACTGTGGTGGTTGAGTCTACTTGCATGCATCTCTATTAATTTCACGTGGTACCTGCTACCTCTCAATAGCTTATGTACCGGGTAACTCTGTCCACTAAGGCAGGCTTTGGAAAGTTAGAAAGAAATTTTTTTGCCTCTGCTTCAACCAAATATTGTATGCGAGATTTGATGCCTGGGTTCATTTTGACTAAATCCTTTCAATTCAACCAAACTATTAGTAAAAGTATATGGACGGTGCAAGAAGATGTATTCAAGTTTGCTTCTGTAAACCTCATTGTGGTTTTGGCATTGGCAGGTATGCTATAGCTACTAAGAAGGCATACAGGCACGTACTTCAACTATCTATTTGTTTGGGGCAGCTCTATGGCACGGCAATATACTTCATAACAGCTGTCTTGGAAGGCGACAATTTTTCTACAAGCCCCTTCTATTACTACGCGTACTATGTCTTTGCAAATCATTTCTGGGTTTGGATACCAAGTCTCATAGTGATCCACTGCTGGAAGAAAATATGTGCTGCTGTCAACGTCCACGAGCAGAAGACCAAGACCCGCTGAGGTGATTCTAAACATTGATATCCAAAAGCCTCAACTGAATAACATTGTCACAGTTCTATTTCTTTGTATGGTTGTTGAGTTTAATTGTCTTCATTAGAAAACAATGCTGGAATATTATCTCTGTTCTGGAAATCTGCTCATTCCTGCTGAAAAATGTCATTCGATACCTATGTTCTCCGTCTATATTTCTTAATTCAGCGTCTTGTATACTAACACTACCAGGTTGCATGAAAGAAAAGATTAAAAAAAACGGTATGATGCCAAAATAAATTCTGCATTTCCGCAACTTGCAACAACGAATAAAATCTGAAGATTATTACTTACAACAGCCTCTCTACTCCTCCATGAGGTAGTCGTAAAATCTGCATACACTCTATCCTCTCCAGACCTGAGATTTCACTGGGTATGTTGTTGTTGTATTACTTAAAAAATCACTGAACTATGCATTGATGTGAAGAACAATGTACACTTGAACAAGTTTTATCAAGAGTTTACGTGATCTTTGAGCTCAAAGTTTGCGTGATTGTCTTAACTTTTGTAAGTAAATTCTTATTCAATGAATGTAATTGTGTATCTTATTTCAATTATAATGAGTGGCTAAACCTCATTAGCAAGGGTTGTGGAATCCATGACGACTTGACCTAAACAAAAAATGTTTACGAAATAAAACATGTATTATAATTGTATACATTATGAGTTCTTTCATCTTAATTGATTTCTAATGGTTGCAAACATTAGAATCTATCCTAGATTTTACTTGTTTGAGTTATAATGTGCAAAACATAGGAAAAGAGCTAGTAACGAAGATTTGAGATATAAAAACTTGCCTAAGATTAACCAACTTCGAGTAAATGTCATTGATTTGAGGTAACACTAAAACTACTAACAATGAGGGGATCCTAATTGGAAGATTAGAACTCCCCTGGAGAAAGAGAATGTGAAAAATCCCCTGGTGTGCATTGGAAGATAAAAGGTAAATTTACATTGATGATGCAAAAAATTATTACATTATTAGTGTATAAAAGTTAAATACAAAAAAAAACATAGAATTTCATAAAAATGCAACAATTCAAGGTTTAAGTGTATATATGTTACACGAAAATGAATATATAATTTTCTTTCTAGAGATTAAGGGCAATTGATAACACAGCAGCTAGTACAAACCAACCTAGAAAGAAATATCCCACTAATATTGTTGGTTCCACATCTTCTGCCTCCTGTAATTATGTTTATATACAATTAAATTAGAAAACGTAAAGTATTATTGATAACTCAAGATATAATCATTTTCTGGTCTGGCTGAAGGAATAATTAATTTACAGTATGTTTGGTGAAAATGTTATCTTACTTATTTTCTAGTGTATGGTAAGTAACTAAGAAAATATTATCTCAATAGATTTTTTAAAAAAAAAAAAAATCAAAGTGATGTTTTGATATACTAATTACTCCCTCCGTTTAAAAAAGAATGACCTTCTTTCAAGTGACATGTTTAAGGCCACAAGATTAAAGGGTAATTTAGGACCACAAGATTCAAAAGTCTTTTTTTATTTTCTTAAACTCCGTGTCAAGTTAAACTAAATAAAGACGGAGGGAGTATTAATTAAGTGATGGAGAAAAAAGTAGTACCTGAGGAGGAGGAGTCCCCGTAGAGGGCGGAGTTGGATCAACCTCAAATGGCCATTTGTAATCATCCGGTGCTTCACTCCTTACTAAACTCCAATCATACAGCCTTCTCTCCTCTGGTGTTGACAAAATTGAATATGATTCCTATATATGTCAAAAGAAAAATTAATCTCTAAAACTTTGTTTTATATTAATAAAAATGAAATTAATACTTTTAGGAGTTGAAGCTTCTTGTTAAGCTCTTCTTCTACCAATCCCTCATTCATAATTTCTTCAACTTTTTTCTTGTACGCTACTGGAACCTATATATATATTGTACGAATACAAGTCAAACACACATCAAATGAATTAATGGGTGAAAAAGATTAAAGAGATGTTTTTTGTGTGGACCTCAGCATATGAACATTTTCTTGAAAGTCCTAGTATTCCATAGTGATCTATATCTGTTATTGCTGCATTCTAAAATGAAACTTATTAGTCAAATGAAGGACAAAAAAAAAAAATAGTGAATTGTAAAAATAAATGAAATGGAAGAAAGCACAGCACCTATGCCAAGAAGAGCTTTTTCAACGTTAAGAGCAGAGATGATAGAAGGGGGAATTTCAACAGGTGAGGTTTCATCTGTGCCTATAGGTGAGGCTGTGTCGCTGCTGCTGGAGTTTCCAACTATTAAAACCAATTTTCTGCTCTGTTTTCGGAAACTTATAAAACAAGATATATTGGAGGCTATGTAATTTTGAGTTGTAATTGTTGGGAATTTTTGGGTGTAAATGTTGGGAGTTGCAATTGCAGCCATCCTGGATATCATCTTCTCTATATTTGTTTTCCTTCCTTCTTACCAATTTTTAAATAAAAAGGATGGGCAATCCAGCACCATTCATTCCCAATCTCTCACTATTAAAATAACAATATGTTTCATCGTACAAAATATATAGCCAACAAAGTCGTTGTAGTATAGTGGTAAGTATTCCCGCCTGTCACGCGGGTGACCCGGGTTCGATCCCCGGCAGCGGCGTTTGATTTTATTTTTATTTTTTTTAAGCAACAGCTGCTGGGAATACCCAACTAACTGACTGAGCTAGTAAAATTCTCCGGATTTATACATTTTGAGATATCTATGTTCTCCGTCTATATTTCTTAGTTCAGCGTCTTGTATACTAACACTACCAGGTTGCATGAAAGAAAAGATAAAAAAAATGTCATGATGCCAAAATAAGATTCTGCATTTCCGCAACTTGCAACAACAAATAAAATCTGAAGATTATTACTTAAAACAGCCACTCTAACTCCACGAGATAGTGGTAAGGTCTGGTACACTCTACCCTTTCTAGACCTCACTTGTGGGATTTCACTGGGTATGTTGTTGTATTACTTAAAAAATCACTGCACTATGCATTGATGTGATAAATTAACTATATTTATTACATATCTTAACAAGAAGGAAAATCTTCCATATGATTTTCCAGGGTGGACTTTCCTGTCCATCACCTAAACAATTACAAAAGATTGAATTAATAGGTCCCCTGTACAAAGATATGAAGCTCCTGTGAGGTAGCAAAGGTTTGATAGAATAGTTGAAGTGCACACAAACTAATCCAGACACCGCTGTTATTAGACAACAAAATAGGATTTGATAGAACTAGAGAGCTTGACAAATCAAGCAGTCCTGTTTTCATGGGGGTGGACGTTTGCGTGGATAAATGCATACCATGCAGCAGAAATATAGACCAAAAGACCAGAAGAAACGAGGATTATGAGGAAAGTCACTGATATAATAGTAGATTTAGCTCCACAGAATAGCATCCCAGTCTTGATCTCAATCACATTCAACATAGAAACCATGAGAAACAAGCACCCCATAACAGAGGAAATGGCTGTCATCAACATTCCTGCTCTAAGGAGTGTTCCATTGACAATAACACTGAAACCATGAGACAGATCTTCGCTATAGAGAAGATTGAGCGAGAGTTTTATTGCCTGTGCTACTAGTGATGAGAAGAGAAAGAAACTGAACGAAAGCACCTCGAAGATTACTAATTGTTTTACTGTTAGAATCCCTGGCTGACAACGTTCGCTACTGTTGAGGCTCTTTTGCCCTGGAGATGCAAGAGATAGTCCCACAAAAATGGCAATGGTAAAGAGTGAATTCACATTTATGACTCCGTCTAGAGCTGTAAAGACTACACTGTGCTTGCCACTGCTGCCTGAGTTTCTGGCAAATGGCAAAAGCAAGATTATACATATAATTTATTTTTAAAATGAACAAAAAATTAGGGGTAGCGGAAGGGGAAATCAGGGAGGGAATTCCCCACCAACAAGGTGAAAGTTCAGGTAGCCAACCAACTGAGCTACTAAAATTCTCCGGATTATACATTTAGGTTATGTCTTTTACCAACTATAAAATTTCGTAGCAATTCAAAACAAAGCCAGCCAACCATTCTTGTGATGACAGGAAAATGGACTTCGAGGCCCCAAGACCATATAAGGAGACAACAATTCATTCTCTTAACACCTAGTCGTTCTACCATTGGAGCATAACATGTCATGAAGTCCAATATTGGGAAACACAATAGCAGGGACTAGTCCGACTCTATTATGATAAGAAAGTAGAATTAAGGTCGAAGTCAACCCCAAAGGTTAACTGATGAGATGAGAATCGTCCAAAACCATATACACATAGGTAAAGCTATTGGTCCATCATTGAAATGTATAGCATATTGAATATGTCCGGACCATTTTTTGGAAAACGTGATAGATAACAAGCATGCTTACACAAATTTCTCCAAACATGTACATAAGAAAACTAGCACATTAAAATGCCTAAAAATCAAAGGATTCAAACTATACATATACTATCAGTTCTATCACTCCAATTTAACTGATTATAGCGTGAGAAACTCGCGATTTTTCTTGATTACCAGCAAATATTTGTCATAAATATATCTTGCACTTGCTTTATAAGCAACATAATTCATATAAATATTCTTTACAATAACTTTAAAATGTAATCTAGCTACATACCCTGAAGGTGCCATGGCTGTGCTCTAAAGCTGAAATGAGTAGTTATGTATTTGTTTTCTAGGAATGTTTACAATGACTGAAAAAAGTAATCTACAGATCCTGAGGTCTTATACATGTGTATCCTCAATTTGGAGGTAAAGTATTTTAATGCATGATTTTCATGGAGAGAGAATGAAAGACATAATTTGTTAAATTGATCATTTTTTTTGGATTTGGATTAATTTGCTTACTTGTAAAAGGCTATGATAGAATTTTAATAGAGTGAGTTACAATTAAAGATAATATTCTAAAGAAAAGGTAAGACATCTGCAATTTTTACGAGTTCAATCGTTCTTTATAAATATTCTTTTAGTTATATGACTCCCTTTTAAAAGATTATTCATCTCGGTTTCTTCGACTCAAGGTCATGCTAACTTGAAAAATGTAAGAATTTTATATACAGTCAAGTCATTTAAAAGGTCACTAAAGATAACTACAAGTTATAAAAGACAAGTAACTCGTTACAACGAGTTAAATTGCACTCCTCCAAGAGCTTAGTAGTTCAATATACATCTTTCATATCCAATTTAACATTCAAAATAGTAAAGAAATTTACTTAACAAAGTAAGGAAGATCAAGGACATAAAGGAGGAAATAAGCCCAGGTGACACCAGAAATTCCACCAAAAAAGAATCCACCAGTGAATTTAGCCCATCCATCTGCAGTTTGCAATTGATCTGGTACTTTTTTCCTGCCAGTCAATGTTATTGCTGGTGCTGTTGATGGATCTCCTTCTTTGAATGATGAAATTCCATAAATTGTCAAACACATACTAAGGATCACAACAAGTCCTGCTGCTGCCAAAGAACCAGCCCCCCCTGCAATAATAGTAACAATATTTTCGACACAGAACTTAGATACATACGTGTATACATACATTTCGAAATAAATGACCCTTTTAGACCATGGTCTGAAATTTTGTAGATGTTAGATGACAATTTAATGTTTTGTCTATTTGCAAAACTCTTAAAAACTAGGGACATCTATGGTGTGAATCAACCGCGAGTTATAAAGATTAAACTCATCAAGTTAAAATTCTAAAGTCTGACTTAACCTGCATAGGCTGTGTTTCTTAACGGACCAGCCTTTACGAATGGGCCAACTAGTAAGAAACCATGGGCCAGGCCCACTTCTACTCCCCGGAGAAGTGGGTTCACCGCGGTTCGGTAGGCAGGCAAGTTGGAGAGGTACCATGCAATCAATGGGCTTGAGGTGACTGGAGTTTCAAGACTTCCAATGAAAGGGTCACCATTAAGGGGCTGAACCACTTGGAAAGTAGGCTGCAGAATCAAGAAAAACAACACAAAGCAAAGGACTGTTATTGAGTAATAATCAGATCCAACAAACCAAAATTTACATTTTGGTAGAATTTTTTTTCTTTAAGATAAGCTTTAGGTATGGTATTTGAGTATTTTTTTCAAATCCCCTCTCAGGATTCCTTGCTCTGTCAATAGCCAAGGAATTAAATTACTGAATTTCCTCTACACAAGAGAAACTTTTTATGTAATGGCAAAAGGTGATTAAAAAAAGCTAGTTCCATGTATAGTTCCTTCACTTAGAAACTCTACGCCTTCTATTAATACTCTCGAAACTTGATTTTACATTGCGAGTTTGAAATCTAGGTGTGGCATTTTATTAACTTTCAAGATTTCTCTTTAGAATTATTAGCTCCACAATTTATCTAAAGAAAAAACAGAAATCCAAACTAAAGTTGATTTTTTCCCATTTGCCAAGCCTTAGTGAACAGAATTACTCGATACATCACATATTTTAAATTTATGAGATTTAAACAATATTTTGGTTACTAGGTTCTGAATAGATTATTGAACATAATAAGTGAATCTATTTCTCCGGATTCGAACCCCCATTGAATTAGTTGAGGTACGTACAAACTGATCCGAACATCATAATTATCTCAAAAAAAGTAGTCAAATTCAAGAACATGACAATAAGATTAGGTATCTTACTTTATCAGCTTGGACAGCCTTGACGGTGAAGCAAGACTTTCTTGTTGAAGGAAAGATCTTGAAAGGTGCACCAGAAATGCCTTTGGGAGTGACAAGGCCGTGACCTCTGGTTAAAGACGAAGCAAAGCTACTTTTCAGCTGGCTAGCCATTGTGGATGCTGCAGTAGCCATTTTGGAAAATATTGTTTGGTTCTGTTTGTTTGATCAGTTAGTAAGAATATAACAAACAAGTCTTGTTAATGACTGGCAAAGAAAATATTTTGGGTTTACAGATTGGTGGTTCTTAGGGTGGATGAAACTCTTACGTGGGAGCTTCTTATTGGTCAGTTTTGAAACATTATCTCTTATCCGAACTGCATTGGTCAAGAATGGATCATTCATAGCTAACTTGATTTTTGTAAAAAGAACAGGGAAAGAAAGTCCATGTTTACACCTTCGGGGTGGCCCAGTGGTTTGGGCTTGAGACTTCCATGTTGGGGTCTCAAGTTTGAAACTCCTTCCCAGCGAAAGCAAGGGATTTGCCTTCTGAATCGAGTTCGCTGCATTAGACTTGTTTAGTGCGGGTTACCTTTCTTGTTATGTGTGGTTTGCGAGCGCATCCAAAGGATAGCGATGGTGGCTGGTCATTAAAAAAAAAAGTCCCTATTTACACCAAATTGACTAAATAATTTTACATTAAGAAACACAAATTAAATTGAAAAGTGATTAAGTACTTTTGGTATCGTTAATAGTTGAGTTGCGCAAATCAGCTGATAGTCGAATAATTTTTGTTAACATGAGAATCAATGCGGTTGTCACTTTAGCAATTTTGTAGAGTCCAGAGCCTAAATGGCAACTTTTTTCATCAAAAATTCCAGAAGGATAACAAAATCAAACAAATCAAAGGTAAAGGTGTGACCCCTCACACGCCTTATAGTAAAGGGTGTTAACTTTTTTATTGCAAGGCATGCGAGAGTCGCGCTTGTAAGGCGTTTTGGCTCCCACGCTTTCCCCTTAACGGGATAGGAGCATAGTTGGACCATTTTGCCAACGGCAAGTGCATTTTTGCTCTGTTTCTAATAGTTTTAAGGCATTTTTTAACCAAAAACCAAATGGATGATATTTTATTTCCAATAGTTCAAAGGTGACCATTTTCCGTTGATTAAATTAAAACAATTTATACGTATCTTATATTTCATTCCATTTTTGACATGCATATAAACCACTTTCAAGCCAAATTTGTATTTCGTAAACAGCAATCCGTTTAGTCTTTAGACTAAACAATCCAACTTGAACTGGTTGATTTGGAGAATCCAACTTCTTCTTTTTTGATAACCGTGGTGTCTGAACCAACTTTCACACACTTCAACTAGATGGAAGGAATCATCAAAGATTTGAACCTGAGCATTATTGACCACTAAACCACGCCCTTGAGTGCTAGAAATCACTTCTTATTTTTCTTTTTTTATATAACCAAGACTTGCTCAAGATTAGCCGTGACATGCACCTAACACATTACACACGCTATGCATTGCGCAATTACCACTAAACTAGAGCCGGAGGCAATAATTAGAATCAAGAACGAAATGTGCGGATATGCTAGCGTTTAAAGTAAAAATTCATTACACTCATCGAAGAGATCAGCGATTCGATATACAACTTTGATATCCAATTTAACATTCATAATAGTTACATCAATTTACTTAACAAAATAAGGAAGATCAAGGACATAAAGGAGGAAATAAGCCCAGGTGACACCAGAAATTCCACCAAAAAAGAATCCACCAGTGAATTTAGCCCATCCATCTGCAGTTTGCAATTGATCTGGTACTTTTTTCCTGCCAGTCAATGTCAATGCTGGTGCTGTTGATGGATCTCCTTCTTTGAATGATGAAATTCCATAAATTGTCAAACACATGCTAAGGATCACTACAAGTCCTGCTGCTGCCAATGAACCAGCTCCCCCTGCATACAATCGGTCAGGTTCATCATCTATTATATATGAAGTGTAATTTTCCGACAAAGGAGGTTCAGATGAATCCCCTTCCTCCCCTACTTGTAGTAACATGTTAGTTAACAGCATATAGAACTCAAACTCTATGTGTAAAAATTGAAACTATGAATTGGGCTTTACCTGCATAAGCTGTGTTTCTTAATGGACCAGCCTTTACAAAAGGCCCAACTAGTAAGAATCCATGGGCCAGGCCCACTTCTACTCCCCGGAGAAGCGGGTTCACCGCGGTCCGGTAGGCAGGCAAGTTGGAGAGGTACCATGCAATCAATGGGCTTGAGGTGACTGGAGTTTCAAGACTTCCAATGAAAGGGTCACCATTCAGTGGCTGAATCACTTGGAAAGTAGACTGCAGAACCAAACAAGATCAGGACATGAATTAGTGAAAATTATTAAGAGCCAATTAACCAAAGTCTGGCACATATACATGATTCGAAGAGGGTTCAATTGAATTCTATTGTTGGAAAATTATATCGTGCATGGTGGAACTAAAATTGTAATTAGCAAACTTATAAGATGCAAAAGGGTTTCAATTATATTGTGCATATAGCTGGAATACTTGATATTTAACTTATAATTAAGCATAAAAAAATCTGAAATTGTATATGTTTGGATTTCATATGTGACATTTTATCATTTTCTGAATCTCGTCGTTAGAATTTCTGATTTTCGAAAAACACAAAGAAAATATTGAAAATCAAGAACATGATTGATAATAAGAAAAGTGGTGATTTGGTATCTTACTTTATCAGCTTGGACAGCCTTGACGGTGAAGCAAGACTTTCTTGTTGAAGGGAAAATCTTCAAAGGTGCACCAGAAATGCCTTTGGGAGTTACAAGGCCGTGACCTCTAGTTAAAGACGAAGCAAAGCTGCTCTTCAGCTGGCTAGCCATGGTGGAAGCTGCAGTAGCCATTTTGCAAATATTGTTACACTTAGGTCAGACAGGAATATAACTAAGATTCAAACATGAACATGAGGATTTCTTTTTTATTTTTTGCTGGCAGACAAAATTTGTGGTTCTGAAGGTGGACGACTCTTACGTGGGAGGTTGTGATTGGTTATAAAATAATAAAACGTTATCCCTTATCCATACCTCATTGGTTAAGAATGGATGATCAACACTACATGATTCCTATGGACCTTTATTCTTTTTCATTTTTGTAAGTTTTAAATTTTTAATGTTAAGAAACCAATTTTTACATTACTAAATCACTTGAAGATTATTACAAATAATAACCCATAATTAGTAAATGAATTTAATCCTCGCACCAGAACAAATGAAGGCGGGAACTCATATCACCTTTGTTGAAAAGGGAGAGGCATTGGTAATTGGATTCCGTCTCTTCTATTACATTTACATTACAAAGAAGTCATTCACATCATGATCGATCTACGTCCAAGCATAGCGCCCTGCTTGCTTAGCTTACAAAGCTAGCTTTTACTAATGAATGAGCAAACCGATCTGACTACGGGTGGCTCGTTTTACCGGGACGAGAACAAGTTCGACATTTCTTTGTTTCCCTGAATTGGTACACACTAGTAAGTAGACAAACTAGTTTATACATAATTTTCAGTATCATCACCAAACAAACGTTAAACACGAGATTAATGGATATAAACATGAAACACAGTGCATATATTCAAAGATTAAAATATCAGCTTTTACACCAGATTAGAAATAGACAAGTAGGCTACATTCAGTATTAAATTCGCCCACACGAGCAAATTAAGCAAACTCCAAGGTTAAACACTAATAGTTAAAGGGATAATCATCAAAGTTTCCTGATCAGTGCAGGTAAGGAGCCTGGTAATGGTAGCCATTTCCAAAAAAGTCGTGGCCAGGAGAGAAGTTGTAAGCAGGAGCACCCATGAATGATGGAATGTGGGTGCTGGTCGGTCCAGGGTAAGCATACGGTCTGTCATAAACAGGTTGCGGATACCTATCAGTCATTCTTGGATAGAAATTCTTCTCAGTGACGACATTATTTATTCGGGGGCCATTTCCGACACCATTGGGACGAGGTCTTTTGGATTGAGGTTTTGCAACTTCAGTAGCCTTTTTCTTGTCTGCCTTCGCTTTCTCCAGCTGATGAACCCTTTTCTGAAGGGGATCCACAAGGTATTGCTCCTCGAGCTTATGGTCTTCAATGCATTTTAATACAGCCTTTAGTGCAGACAACTCTTTCTCATTGACATCATTCTGGAGAAAAAACAATTAATTATTCCAAATGACTAGATAAAATAAAAATTACACCCTTTACAGCAAGCCTGGAATGGATTAGTATTTAGGTGCCTCCTTGTTCGACCGAGGTCGAGTGTTCGATCCTCATGTAGTGTAATGCCCTAAATTTTGTGCCTTTATGGCAATAGAGGAAATAGAGTCGGGATGTATTAAACCCCTGGCCTTTTATACTGTAAAGACTTAAGTAAATCCATGAGATCTAATTATTAACGATCCCTTGAATGAAAAATCATTCTCATATATGCAAAAAAATAGTTTCAACAAACTTAAAATGATAGTAATTTTTTTAAAAAAGTACTCATCCTCCTCTGATAAGTTGCAAATTATGCACATTTTTGTGTTTCCGAAATGATATTTTTACAATATGTTCACTTTTTAAATTGTGACACCGCTAATGAAAAGTTCTACATACACAATTGCACGCCCCAAAGGAACAGGAGGAAAAAGAGGTTTTTATATATGGACCATGACACAACAGTAAACACTGAACAGGCTTCATTTGGAAAGCAATATGATAAAAAGAAAAATGTCAAGTCCAAATTATACCAACGCACAAGGAACAAACCTGCACAGTAGGTGATGCATTTCCAGAATTGAGAGGTGTAGATGCTTTGCTAGCTTCATTCAAGTAGGATTTCAATAGAGAAACAGGCGGAAACTGCTCTGTCAGCTCAAATGCAAAAGCTAGATTAACAGCGTCTATATGTCTTCCATTGTTTATCAACACATCAATAACACCTGTATAGAGCAAGCAGCAAACCATTCAAGCAGATAAGAGAAATGAAGCTTTAGCTTATTTTTTTGATAAGTAAGACTGCACTGACAAGTAAAGTATCTTCACAATGTCAGTTCTCTAAAAAAACAATTATGTGCAACCATTTATACTAAGTATGGATCAGTAACCTAGTAAAGAAGGTAAGTAACTAGCTAACAACAAGTTTAAAATGTTTTACACCGTCAATGTATATAAGTAAAAAGCACAAAAAAAAGGGAAATATCAAAGATGTGATGTATTCCTTTGCAGTCAAGTGTCTGGTGAATTTGCTTATGTGTTCTAGCATTATATGTTACTTCCTATTTTTAAAGTTCTCCATTCGTATCAAATTAAGTTATTAAATATCTAGACTCCAAATGAATTAAGACTTTCAACAAGCTAGATGAGAACACTGCATTCTGTAATTTTTACCATGATATAACTATTTTTGAACCATCATAAGATTACTCTTTGAAAAATCAAGGGGAGAAAATAAAGGATTTTAGAAAAGGGGGGGAGAAACAATAAAGAGGCCTTCAGAACTCGTAAAAAATAGAAAATGTAGAAAAACCTTGAACAGTTAATTCTACAAGTTATGGAAACCAACCTGGCATTCTGTCAGATAATCCAAGGGAACGACAGAGATCAGCTGTTTGGCGACGACGTGAAACCATGGGTATCAGCTTGGATAAGTTCTCCTGGTTAAAGTTGGAACTAATACTAAAAGTAGCAAGTAGCTGTAAGAATGCATGAGCCTCCAAAGAATTTCCATTATTTGCATCAACGTCAAGTTCATCCAACTTCGGGTTCCACTCTTCAGCAATAGCTTTTGCACGTCCTCTTATATTTTCTGATATTATACTTGAAATGGAATCTATATCCAGGGTGTTCAATAAAGTACTGAGGCATTCCAGTAACATAATACAAGTTCGTCGCAGTCCTAAAAGATTAGCATCTTTTTTAGCATCAGAAATAGACACATCAGAGTTGTAAAACCCGTTCAGTGAATCCAGAACCAGAGAGGCAGGATTGGTTGACGCTCTTAAAGCAAGTGGAATCTCCTCCCTGAGTGCTGCCAGGTTTTTACGGTTGTCTGATATGAATTTGTGCAGACCTTCAGAATCCATATTTCGGCATAGATTCACTAGCTCTGGATAAGACTTAACTTCCACAACACCATCCTGAAAAGATTTCCATGTATCCCCTGTAACTTGCCCAATCTCTGTTACATTATCGGGTTTCTCTTCCAGAACAGATGGCTCGTCTTGAACTTCACAATTAATGACAGTTGGTTCCACAGAACAAGGGTTCCTATGCTTCTCCAAAGCAATTGAAATGGCAGAAACTGCTGCATCTCTTTTCTCCTGGAGCCTCTGAAGAGAAGCTTGCTCTTTAGCAATAACAGCTGCTTGACACTTATCCAATATCTCTGTAGATTGAACAATTTTTGTCTCAAACTCCTTCTCTTGGTCTTCCAGTTCAGTGAAACGCCTCTTCAAGGACTTCTGAAGCCCATTAAAGTGCTCTTCAAGTTGCTTCCACTGCAGGTTGAGAGTAACAGCACGGTGACTTTCCAACTCAGCGAATGCTTTCTGTAGTTGCTGTATCTTAGATGTTGTGGAGTCCATCAATGTTGCAACTGATTGTGTATCTTCCATGGTGAAACTCCCTGATAAACTATTGAAATTTCAATAAATGCTTTTGAGATAATTGTGATAAAGCAACAAAATGCTCATACCTTTGTCAAATAAAATTCAGAAGTTTTAATGTTAGATATTTATGATGTTGCATAATTATTTGTAGACAGATTATTGAAAGAAGTCATACATATTACACATCTACTAGTACGAAGACAAGCCTAATTAAAATTTGTTTTAAGAATCTCAGTACCTAAATTTTTCTTCTAATCCTTCAACTTCTCTTTTTATAAAGTATGTCAGAGTTGGTCATAAATGCTCCAAAACTAATTTCACATTACCAAAGCTAAGAGAGCCTTTCCCAGTACAAAATACCTGCTACTCTTTTGAAAGAGTTGCTGAGAACCCAAAATAGATCATAGTTACAGGTTCTTCACCTATAGCCAAAAAGAGAGAAAATGGCAGACCCAAAAACAGAGGGGGAAAAAGTTATTTTGGGGTAAGGGGTGAGAGTATTTGGCGATTAAAACAGAAAGCGGTTTAATTTTGATTACTTGCAAGACTTTGCAACCCAGGACCTCATTATTTTCAATCTGTATATAGTGATTAGTGAATTATAACATACTGTGTTAAGGTTAAGCTGGTCAATCCCGTAGTTGCGACTGATAATACTAGTAAGTTGTGATCTCTTTTGCATCTTATATGAGAGTATTTGGCGATTAAAACAGAAAGCGGTTTAATTTTGATTACTTGCAAGACTTTGCAACCCAGGACCTCATTATTTTCAATCTGTATATAGTGATTAGTGAATTATAACATACTGTGTTAAGGTTAAGCTGGTCAATCCCGTAGTTGCGACTGATAATACTAGTAAGTTGTGATCTCTTTTGCATCTTATATGAGAGTATTTGGCGATTAAAACAGAAAGCGGTTTAATTTTGATTACTTGCAAGACTTTGCAACCCAGGACCTCATTATTTTCAATCTGTATATAGTGATTAGTGAATTATAACATACTGTGTTAAGGTTAAGCTGGTCAATCCCGTAGTTGCGACTGATAATACTAGTAAGTTGTGATCTCTTTTGCATCTTATATGAGAGTATTTGGCGATTAAAACAGAAAGCGGTTTAATTTTGATTACTTGCAAGACTTTGCAACCCAGGACCTCATTATTTTCAATCTGTATATAGTGATTAGTGAATTATAACATACTGTGTTAAGGTTAAGCTGGTCAATCCCGTAGTTGCGACTGATAATACTAGTAAGTTGTGATCTC